>VIIQ02000737.1:0-251283 GCA_007449985.2 Desmodesmus armatus
CACACACACACACACCTGAATGTAGTCCTTGGCCCCCTTTTTCTCCTGGAAGTCAGCTATCTGCACCTGGCAGGAGTAGGGTATCTCCTGGTCGTACTGAACAATATCTGCTCACGAATGATCTCTGACACAAAGAAGCGCTCAGGCTGCTCACTGACCATGCTCTGTGAGGGGGGGGGGGGGGGTACACACATGACAGCAGCAGCGGCAGCAGCTGTTAATAGGGCAGCGGTGGCTTAGTGTGCTTAAAGGGAAACAGTGCAAAAGAAGACTCAACAGCAACCATGCGTATGCAGGAACGTACGCGTAAGTTGAAGGCCGTTCAGGGCACCCTCATGAGACCTTGGCTCGCTGGCTAGTGCTGAGGTTGGGGGGTAACCCTTTCCACATTGCTGTACTGTACTGTACCTTAGGGTAGAGTGTGGGTCCCTCAGGCAGTTTGTCTACTGCCCAGGCCTTGATACCAGTCACACCAGTATCATCTCCCTCCAACGCACTGCCAACAAACACCTGCACAGCGCGGACCGGGGACGAGAGGGGGGGGGGGGGGGGGGAGGAGGGAGGGAGGGGAGGGGGGCGGGAGGCAGAGACACACAACAAAAACAACATTGGAGTGTTAGTGAAACTGGTTCTGGTTCGTTGCTTTCCTTAAGCGCAGTGCCTACATCCCCCCTCCCCGGGGGGGGGGGGGATAGGACACACACACCACCACCAATCACAACATGGTGCTAGCTGTGATGCAGAGACCTTGCAGGTTGGACGAGTGCTGGCGCAAGTACGGTGACCTCGTTTGGGATTTCATGTGGTTCTTGATCCATCAAAGCCCTCAATTACACTGCCAACAACCACCAGCATGAATAACACACCACCACTGACTCCTCCATCCTGCTGTTTGCCCCCCCCCCCCCCCCCACACACACACACACCCCCCAACACCATCAACATCCCCCCCCCCCCCCACACACACACACACCCACCCACCACACCAGCGACCCCCCCCCAAACCCACCCACCTCCTCCGCCCTGCAGTTGTCCTTGTACCACTGTGCCAGTTCAGCCAGCTGCTCCTCCCCCAGCAGGTCAGCCTTGTTCAGCAGCACAGCCATGGGGGGACCGGACCAATCAGGACCAGGCTGGAACATAGCCAGGGCCTCCTGGGACTGTCACCTGATGGGGGGGGGGGGGGGGGGCAGCGATGGGGGGGGGGGGGGGCAGCGATGGGGGGGGGGGGGTGTTTGTGTGTTCACATAGAATGTATTCGAACTTCGAACATATGATATGTGAGTCCACAGAGGGGATACAAGGAGTAGCCTGTAACCTGATGTGTTACCTGAATAATGGGGGGGGGGGGGAGACGGGGACGAGGTATGAGGGAGGGGGCAGCGATGAGACATGCACAGAAAGGGGGGGGGGGGGGCTGACCAGTCAGGGCCAGGCTGAAAGATGACAAGGGCCTCCTGGGGACTGTCACCTGAAGGGAGGGGGAGGGGGAGTGTGTGTGTGTGTGTGTTGTTGATGACTTGCAGTAGAGGATACATGGAGCAGGCATGCAGGCTATGCTATCAGAGGCGAGGGAGGGGGGATGTTGAGGAGTGTGTGCGTTTCAACACAAGGTCAATCAAACGACCACACACATACCCCTCCTTCTGTCCCGTCCACTCACTTGCACCCCCTCCCCCTCCCCCCTCGCCCCCCCCCCCCACCCCACCCACACACACACACACACATTGTTCCTGTCTCGTACACTCACTTGCGTCCACGACTGCCAGGATGACCTCAGCCGCCTTGATGCTGCTCACCACTGCAGCCATCATGCGCTCATCTAGCTTGGTGCGCTGCTCCTGCATTATGCCTGGGGGGGGGGGGGATTGCGCGGGGGGGGGGGGGGGGGGGTAGAGCATGTGAGAATAGGGCACCCTGTGTGTGGTGGTGGGACGGGGGGGTGTAGGAAGCTGCCTTTGTGAAGAGGGGTGGGGGGCGCAGCAGATGATGCAGCAAGGTTCGACAACATGCACACCATTTGGATCATTGGGGCTGGCCATCCGCCCCGCACCTGAAAAAGGCCTGCTGCTGCTGCTGCTGCTGCTGCTGGTGCATTTCTCGCACCTGGTGTTCAAAGAGAATCATCTGGTAGTGTGTGTCGCTGGCAATGCCCACCACCCGGTGCCGAGTGGTCTGAGGCTTGAAGGTGACAATGGACAGCTTCTGACCCACAATGGCATTGATCAACGTGCTCTTGCCTGAAGCATGACAACATGGCAAAGCACAGCACAGCACAGCATGGCACAGCACAGCAGTCAATCAATGGGGCCTTGGACCCGATACACTGCAAGCCAGCTACTGCTGCTGCACCCCCCCTTCTCACCCCAGCCCCCCCCCCCCCCCCCAAACCATAAACCCCACCCAACTGCGTTGGTTCGCCCATTGACCGCCACGCAGCCGCCCTTGTGTCCCGGTGAGTCATTGTCTGGTTCCTTAACCCTCGCCACCTGACCTCTGTTTCTACCCTTCTGCTGCTCCGGCAGAAGTAATGCTCCCTCCTGCTCTGATGGCCCCCAAAACACCCTCAAACACTGCAACCCAGCTGCTGCTGCGGCTGCTGCTGCACTCCCCCACCCCCTTTTACCCCACCCCCTCTTCAATTCACCTGCATTGGGTCGTCCATGACTGCCACGTAGCCACTCTTGTGTCCCGGTGGGTCATTGTCCAAGTCTTCATCAGTCAACACCGGCAGGTACATTGGACTAGTCTCAGACAGGCGAATAGGCTCAAGCAAGTTCCCACCACCACTGCCACCCTGCCGCCCACCACGCTGCTGCTGCTGCTGCTGCTGCTGGCTGTCTTGCTGCTGCTGGGGGAAGAGGATGAGGAAGGTCCGGTCCCCTGCTGCTGCTGCTGCTGCTGCTGCTGTTTGTGCTGGTTGGGTCTGCGTGGACCTGATACTGCTGCTGCTGCTTCCATGACAGACTGAGGCAGCTGGTCAGGGTTGCTGTGTCATCATCCTAACCTCTTCCACGGCTGCTGCTGTGGTAGGATCAGTGTCCACTTCGTCTGCGTCGCTGCTGCTGTCAAGTTCGTCTTCTTCATAGTCACCTTCGTCGAGGTCTTCCGGCACTAAAGCATCTGGCACGCGTCTCTTGCTGCTGCTGCTGCTGCTGCCACCCTGCTGCCGGGCTCGCTGCTGCCTCCGTGCTGCAAGTCTACTGCTGGCACGCCGTCCTACTGCTGCTGCTGCTGCATCAGGGCATCTTCTGCATCCTGTGCAGCATGCTGCTGCTCCTGCTGCTGTAACCCGACAGGATCCGGTGTGTCCGGCTGATTTGACGCGATCTCCTGGTGACGTGCTGCTCTGCGCTCCTCCCTGAGACGGCGACGCTCAGCAGCAGTGGCAGCAGCAGCAGCAGCAGCTGCTACTGCTGCTTCTGAGGCTGATTGATCATCGGCAATTGCATGGCAGATGCATGCACTGTGTTTGAAGTACGTAACCCGTGGCAGTGCTGCTGTTGGACTGTAGGTAACCCCGCTGTGCTGCTGCTGGTGCCTGCTGTGCTGCAATGCGGCTGACACAGTGACCGGGGCACTGCAGAGGCAGTGCACCCCTGTTGGCAGAGCCTCTGACGTGTGTCTGCGGGCAACCAGGAGGCTTGAGTAACATGTTTGTTGGTACTGACTTGGACGTGTAATAAAGGACAGCAGTGCTTTATGGCTTGTGAAGGATGAGGATCAAACCCAGCTGTGTGGAAGCGCTTCGTGGGTGGAACAGGCTACTCCAGGCAGAACAGACACTCTAACAAATTAGGATCATTACTGGTGGCAGCACGTGATCGCGGACGGTCTGCTGTTCCTTAGTTCGGTACAACAGTTACCAACCGCAAGGGACGGCGAGGCACTGAAGCAATCTATGATGATGCAAGCTGCGTTGTTAACGCAGCCGTTGTGGTTGTTTGTGTCTCGTCTGGATTGGTCGCACTCACCTCTTGACTGCGCCCGATACTGCAGCCCCTTTGCAGTCTGTGCTCCTTTGTTGTTGCGGCGGCAGGGCACGCCTTGTCACGATGAAGCTTCCAGCGGGACATGTGGCTGGGCTAGGCGTCCATAAGGCGACGGCATATGGCGGGTTTGGGCAGCAAATGCTTGAGAAGATGGGCTGGAGCAAGGGTCAGGGCCTGGGAAAGCAGAAGCACGGCATGAAGGAGGCTATCGAAGTGAAGAAGAAGGAAGATACACTTGGGGTAGGTTACAGGGCCTGAAGGGAGCAGCACAAGGTTGGATGTGCAGTGGTTACGCATCAGGTGGCAGCACTGCTGTTGTAAGCTGGTGTGGTAATGAAGCTGGTGTGTGCCACTGACTACTCAAAACCTCTGTGGTGAAGTCTCTTGATCAGCAGAAAGCATGTGAAGCAAAGCACAGGGCGACCCAGCAGACGTCACACCTGATCTTCCTCACTTCAAGGGGTGTCCCCCCCCCTTCAGCTCCCTACTTGCAGTGTGGTAGCTCCTCTCTTCCCCTCCCATCTTCCGTCCTTCAACCCACCTTCACATAGTAGCCCCTATTTTCCCTCACCACCCTTTTGCCAGTCTCCCCCCACCCTCCCTCCTCACTCCCTGTTCTTGTCGTACCCCCCCCCCCACACACACACATACTTACAACCCTCAGCATCTTATGAAACATGATTGCCAACTGCTGCTGCTGTTGCTGCCGTCGTATCTGCCTAGGTTGGTGCCAACAGCACTGGTTGGAAGTGGGACTGGAAGTATTGGGAGGACGCATACAACACAGGAATGCAGTCACTCGACAAGAAAGGCAGCAGCAACAGCAGCAAAAACGCAAGCGACCGACCACCACCAGCAGCAGTGACACCAGCGCCAGCAGCAGTGACACCAACTCTGGCAGCAGCAGCAGCAGCGGCAGCGATAGCGACAGCTCCTCAGACTCTGAGTCAAACCCTAACTCAGACTCGAGTGACTCAGACTCAGACTCAGACTCGAGTGAGGATGAGCGCGAGCGCCGCATCGCTGCTGCTGTCAACCGAGACGGCACCACAACCTCAGCATCAGCAGCAGAGCTCAAGCTTGCTCGGGAGCTAGCAAAGTGCAGCAGGTTTGCGGGGCGCTTTGGTGGCCGTGACGGTAAAATGGCGCGCATCCGGCAGCAGGAGGAAGCAGAAGCAGCAGCAATGCGGGCAAAGCTGGGTTTGGAGCAGCCGCCGGCGGCACCTACTGCTGCTGCTGCTGGGAGCAGCAAGAAGAAGCGCAGCAAAGGCGAAGCTGCTGCTGCTGCGGTTGGGGGTGTTGTCAGTGGAGGGGAAGATAGCTCGGTCGATACGGTGGATAAGTCTGTGAGCAAGAAGTGCAGCAGGAAACGTGCAGGCAGCAGCGGCAGCAGCAGTGGAGATGAGGAGGGGGGACAGAAGAAGGGTTCGACGAAGAAGCAGAAGAAGCAGAAAAAGGATGGCAGCGGGCCGCTGCTGCGGAACAGCAGCAGCAGCAGCAGGAAGTCGCATGTGCTGGCAGGAAGCAGCGAGTGGTGATTGTCATAGACAAGCAGGAGGCTAGCGCACAGGTGAGGACAGAGGTGTGGTATGGGTTTTTTGGGGGGGGGGTGAGAGCGGGGGTGGGAGGGGAGAGTGGGGGTGCAGTGTGATGCTGTTGCCTGTTTGCATGTCAACATATCGGCTTGTGGGTCAGCTGACAATCAAGAGGTGAGTGCACACGTGAGGCCAGTGGGGAGGCTTGTGGCGTGAAAGGGTTGGTGCAACGGTGGGATAGGGACTCCCTGCTGACTGCTGGCCTTTCAGTTTAACAACAATTCGAAACAGAGGTGTTGCTCTAGGAGCCAAGCTGTTGTTTCACCGGCCAAGAGGCTTTGTCAGTCTCTGCAGCCCGCCCAGGCTGTCATGCGGTTGTATTTGTCACTCTTCTTGCCCGTTAGAGTGTTGCTTTTGATAGCAATTTGGTGTCACTCTTTTCAACAGTCTTGCAGGATGATTGCTCCCACACCACTTCTTGAGAGCCTTCCTACCGCCAGATGCCAGCATACTCCCACACCATCTGTACTGGATGGCAGGCTGCATCCGCTCTTCTCGCGCCTTCTGAATCATGCCGTGCTGTGCTGTGCCGTGCTGTGGCGTGCTGTGGCGTGTCCCTCAGGCCGCCGCCATTGCCGCATTCAAGCCCACCCCCACCGACGGCTGGTGGGGTGCCAAGATGTTTGCATCTGCTGGGCTGTTGGAGGGCATGGATCAGGATCAGCAGCAGCAGCGGCGCGTGGGTTCGATGAGGACCTTCAGACCAAGGTGTACATGGATGCACACAATGCGCAGCGCCAGGGGAAGAAGGGACTCGGCAAGAGTGACAAACTGAAGATTGCAGGTATGCGTGCACTGCAGCAGCAGCAGCAGCAGCAGCACCTGAGGCATGTTGCTGTACAGACAGAGTGTTTATGCAACCTGCGGATCTAGCACGACATTTTCAAGTTGGCAGTGCAGGTTTTGTGGTGTTGCGGGTACACCTTCAGGCAATGCATGCTGGCAGACAGCATGGGACATTTGAGGGCAGGCTGCAAACCAAGGCGGCGTAGTGGGGTAGGGGGTCAAGATCAAGCTATCAGCAGCTACATCAAGTGCACTGCAACGTGGTTCATCAAGCATATAATTTGAGCCGTTTGATGGTCTAAACCCTATGATGGTCGGCAACCACCTGAGTGAGGGCTTTCAACATGTCTCTCACAGCTCTGCTTTTGCTGCTGCTGCCACTGTTGGTGTCTGTGTGTGCAGGTGGTGGGGTGGCAGGGCAAGAAGGTGACCTTTGGGGAGGATGGGTCAGAGGAGGAGGGGCAGCAGCAGCAACCGGAGCAAGCAGCAGCAGCAGCTGCGGAGGCTCCTTCCAAGCGCAGCAAAAGCAGCAGCAGCAAAGCAGATGCTGCCGCAGCCGCCGTTGCAGCAGCAGCAGCAGTAATTTCTCCAAGTAGCAGCAAGAAGAAGGTCAAGTGGGGGTCACTTGCAGTAGCAGCGCTGCAGCAGGTGCCTGGGGGTGGGCTGAAGTGGAAGAAGCTGTGGCCGCTGCTGCTGGCGGCGGCTGCTGAGCAGCAGCAGCAGGGGTTGAAGGGGAAGGGTGCCGTAGGTGATAGCAGTAAGGAGAAGGCGTGGGAGAAGCTGCAAGGGTGCAAGAAGCTACAGATAGATGGCAAGAGGGTCACACTGGCTGCATGAGAGAGGAGGTCACTTTATTGGGGTTGTGTGGTGTGATGGTGTGAGAGCTGCAAATATGTGGGCAGCTGGAGGTGTAATTTCGAATTTGGTTGAATGGTGAGGTTTGCACTGGGTGCGTGAGCGAGTGGGCTGTGGGCTGGGGGGGGGGGTGGGCTGGGTGTGGCTGTTGTAGTAAGATCGCAGAGGCTGGGTGTGGCTGGCGCTGTTGGTTGATGGTTGACATTTGTGAGCATCGTGTAGGGTAGTGAATCTTCTTTCTTGAGGGGGGGGTGTACAGTTGCATTTGAGCTTCGCAGGATGCTGCTACTGCTAGAGGTAGCCAGGGCTGGTTGTATTATTTTTGCAACTGAGAGTTTCACGGTGTACTAGGTGTGTGAGTGATGGTGCAGCATAAGTCAGTGGTCCCTAATGAGGCACATCATACCTTCATGGTGCTGTTAGAACACAAGATCAATTCAGCATCGCAGTCATCTGCCCCAAGCACCCCCACTCAGCCAGCTGTGCCACACCATTTTTCAGGATCTGGGCATGCGCTTTATTCCCGACGGCCCTGCTGCGATCCGAGCAGCAGCCCACAAAGTGTCAACACATGTTGTACAACAACAGCTGCTGTAGAAAGGCAGCGGGAAAGGGAATGGTGCTGCAAACTGCCTTTCAAAGGCAGGTGAAAGTGTCAAGCCAGACTTGGGCGCCGGGAGTGCTTTTGTCGCCCTGCTTTACTGCAAAGCGCGCAGCAGCCCACTGGCTGTCAAAAAGCTGCAGCTGCTGTGAGACAGGGAGGGATGCTACAACACTTCATCTGTTCAAGCAGGAGTCAAGCTCTGGCCGTGCATTTCCCGCCTGCACTGCTGCGACCCCACTGGCTGGCAGCCTGCGGCATTTTGTACTACAGTTGTGACAACTGGAGCTGCTGGCTGGCAGCATTCTGTACTACAGTTGTGACAACTGGAGCTGCTGGCTGGCAGCATTCTGTACTACAGTTGTGACAACTGGAGCTGCTGGCTGGCAGCATTCTGTACTAAAGTTGTGACAACTGGAGCTGCTGGCTGGCAGCATTCTGTACTACAGTTGTGACAACTGGAGCTGCTGGCTGGCAGCATTCTGTACTACAGTTGTGACAACTGGAGCTGCTGGCTGGCAGCATCCTGTACTACAGTTGTGACAACTGGAGCTGCTGGCTGGCAGCATTCTGTACTACAGTTGTGACAACTGGAGCTGCTGGCTGGCAGCATTCTGTACTACAGTTGTGACAACTGGAGCTGCTGGCTGGCAGCATTCTGTACTACAGTTGTGACAACTGGAGCTGCTGGCTGGCAGCATTCTGTACTAAAGTTGTGACAACTGGAGCTGCTGGCTGGCAGCATCCTGTACTAAAGTTGTGACAACTGGAGCTGCTGGCTGGCAGCATTCTGTACTAAAGTTGTGACAACTGGAGCTGCTGGCTGGCAGCATCCTGTACTACAGTTGTGACAACTGGAGCTGCTGGCTGGCAGCATTCTGTACTAAAGTTGTGACAACTGGAGCTGCTGGCTGGCAGCATTCTGTACTAAAGTTGTGACAACTGGAGCTGCTGGCTGGCAGCATTCTGTACTACAGTTGTGACAACTGGAGCTGCTGGCTGGCAGCATTCTGTACTAAAGTTGTGACAACTGGAGCTGCTGGCTGGCAGCATTCTGTACTACAGTTGTGACAACTGGAGCTGCTGGCTGGCAGCATTCTGTACTACTGTTGTGACAACTGGAGCTGCTGGCTGGCAGCATTCTGTACTACAGTTGTGACAACTGGAGCTGCTGGCTGGCAGCATTCTGTACTACAGTTGTGACAACTGGAGCTGCTCCGGAGAAATGGAAGGATGCTGAACTGCGTCTTGTCAGGCCCCAAGCAAGAGTCAAGCGCTAGGCGTGCTCTTCTCCGACTGCACTGCTGCAATCCTAGCAGCCGCCCACTGGCTGTCAATGAAGGCCTTGGCCTGGCGTGCCAGGTCGTTTGAGTCGCTCCACATGTTGCGCCACACACACAGCGTGTTGGACAGGTCGGGGCTGACAACCTGAGGGTGCGACAGGTGCAGCAATAGGGTTTGAATTGAAGAAGGGGCAAAACTACTCAGCCACACACACAGCGTGTTGAACAGGTCGGGGCTGACAACCTAGGGGGCCCCGGGGGGGGGGGGGGGCAGCACGCACAGCAGTAGCGACAGTTGGGTACTGTTTGACAGGGTGTTGGGTTGGATGCTGACATACCCGATACCGCAGAAATGCCGCCGCATGCACAAACAGTATGGCGATGTCAGCTCATGCATTAGTGGACCTCTTTTGAAAGAACCCCCCCCCCTGCATCGTCAGTGCATGGGTGGCATCAGCTGCACAACTACAGTGCTGGCATGCACTATGCAATTGGCAATATTCATACGCCACACCGATCACGCTAGAGTCATCATAATGCTGCGCACCTGTGAGGAGAATGACTCAAAGGTAATGGGCCCAGCATATCGTATGGCTGCCAGGCCCCTGAACAGACCAGTGAAGTCAACAGAACCGGTGCCCAGGTAGCCCCTGGACAGTTGGCAGACAGTAGAAAACATTGACTTAAAAATTGCACAGCGACAGATGGGTGCTGTTTAATCAATGAAGTCAACAGAACCGGCGCCCAGGTAGACCCTGAAAGGTTCAGTGGCAGACAGTAGGCAACAGTGACTACTGCACTGTACCGGTACAGCAAAGTGCAGTCGTTTGCTGTACTGTACGGTCCTGTACCATAAAGTACTGCACTGTGTTGTACTGCTTTGCGTTGTCAGCATCTATCTGTCACCCCCCTCCCCCAGAAAACAAAGCTCAATCATGCCCTGCATACACAACCACCATTACACCACACCCACGCCCCAATCCCCCCTCCTTGTTGAAGAGTCAGCGGTAAGCCCCTGCGACATTCCCTCTTCCCCCCCCCCTGCCGCAACAATAGCTGTGTGACTGTGGTGCATGTGATACACCACACCACACCACGCCACACTGCACCGCAAACAACACGCACCCACGCCCCGGGCGTTGCCAAGGCAGCGGCACGCTCCTGTGGCACTCACTCCCCCCCCCCCCCCCCACACACTGATCCCCCCCCCCCCGCCCCACAAGCACACCATTGTACCTGTGTGACTCTCCTATGTGTACATAGCCCAGCTTGCTGCCACACAGCCGCACAGCAGCCTCAAAACCTGACTCCTCGATGTGCATGTGATACGTGTCCTGCAGCAACACAAAGCAAACCAGCAGCAGCACATTCATCATCAGCAGCAGCAGCGGAGGCAGCACACGCGACATCACTTGCCCAATGCAGTTGGCAGTAGCTGGAAGCTACACCTAATTGGAGAGGGTGCTGGCACCCTTACCGGCTGCTCGCTGCTAGTAGTGGTGCTCTCAGCACATGTATCCCTATGAGCCTGGCTTGCTCCAGAAAGGGCGGTCAGGCGTGACCCTGACCCAGTTTAGTGGTAGTTGTAGTAGTATCCTGCATTCCTCTTGGGTCTGCCTCTTTCGAAGCAGGTGCAGCACAAGAATCGCCTCCAGGCTCTTCTGCATGATGCAAACCACTCTTATGAGGGGCACACCAATCACAGCTAGCCTCTACATGTGTATGATTGCGGTCTGTCATGCTCAGACTTGGCCCCACCTCCCAGCTGTTGATGGTTGCGGGCTCAGACCATGTGCTCCCCTTCCGCCCAAGCTTAACCGGCTTTACTGTTACTGTTACTGTTACACACTTTGTGACTCACAGACAGACAACCGCGAGGCTCACCAGGTGTACGAATGCGTTGTCATGGTTGACGTCCGACAGGAAGTCCATGGCCTGACCCGCTGTGTTGAGCAGATTGGTCTCATACCTGGGGGCACAGGACACATGCAGGGGACAGCACATCACACTATGACGCTACGTGACAGCAGAGATTGTACTGTCTGAAAAGTTCTTGTTCCTGCTTGAATCACTGCCCCCCTCTCGTCCCCCTGTCTACATGGATTATTTTCAAGCGTATGCTTCTGCTCCACTCCATGATTCAGGGTTTTAGGTTGAAATGCTAATTTGTGCTTCAGGGTTCACTTGACCCCCCCCCCACACCTACACACCTGTTGACCACCTCCAAGCACACCCGTATGCCTCTGTCCTGCGCCTTAGCTGCCAGTGCCCGGATCTCCCTCGCACAGTTGGCCCGACCCTGGGCAGTTGGGGGCCCTGGATACTTAGCCAGCGCTGAATAGATCACACCACACAGGTGCTTGGCGCCAACGGCTGCTGCAAAGTTGAGAGCTGCATCAAGGTCGGCTGCACCCCTGGCCACCACCTGCACTGGCAATCCAACAAAGTAGGAAGGTGTCGATGTGAGTTTGGTGAATATGGCAGCACCCCAGGAGGTGAACCAACAGGGCACACACCCAACACTAGAGCAGTTGGGTAAAATGCACAGGTGACCAACTCAGTCACATAATTCAACAGGTGCCTTTGGCACCAATGGCTGCTGCAGCGTTGAGGGCTGCGTCGAGGTCGGCTGCACCCCGGGCCACCACCTGCACTGGCAATTGCAATCATTGCAATTACAGTGTATTGAATGGGCGATGTTTTGTGTGTAACATCCAATTACTGATTGAAAATTGTGGATGCTGCTGGGTTAGGTGAGGTAGATTGATGCATTTGGAGCCATGTGTGAATCAAAAGCTCCCGGAGAGGTAAACGACAGACTAAAACGGCAGACAGCACTTTGAGGGAAGTGCTGAGGTCAACAGCACTCCTGTAAACGTATGGTCAGGGTGAAAAGTAGGGAAGCAGTGGCAATTGCCACAGCAGCGATGCATCTCTCACCTCTGCCATTTTGCTGGAGACATCAGCATGAAGCGTCAAGCCTGAACTGCATGTACTGATAAGAAGCAACAGCACCCAGTTGATCAACAGCCCCCCCCCTCTGACACACTCACTCACACGCGCATGCGTGCTGCCTAGTAGTATCTCTCACCTCTGCTGAGTCGCTGGAGATGTCAGCATCAATTGTCACGCCCAAACTGCATGAAGTCGCGCGTCAGATAAGCAACAACACCCACTCCCTTTAGAGCACCCCCCCCTTAGAGCACCTAGACCCACACTCCCTTTAGAGCACCCACACCCACACCCTGCCACCCACACCCACGCCCTGCCCCCCACACCCATGTGCCACCTATTAGTCAGCAGCAACGCATCCCTTACCTCTGCTGAGTCGCTCGAGATGTCAGCATCAAGTGTCAAGCCTAAGCTGCATGCCGCCTGCAGGCCGTGCTCCTGCAACACTCGCCGTGTCATGTCCGCATCCAGCCTGGCTGCATTGAAGGAGGCGATCTCTACTAGGTCGTAGCCTGCAGGTGTATACATGTCAGCAAGAGTGAAAAAAGAATGTTGGTCAACCCTGTGCAGGGCGGCATATCGTTGACACGTATGCTGATAGGTGTGCAAAACAATGCTGTGGCTGCAGCAGGGGGGGGGGGCAGTCTGGGTGCTGGACAGCACCATGACGGACCTTGCCCTGAAAATTTCAGGGTATATTATATGCAATAACAGCTTTAATTTGACCTAAATTGCAGGAAATCTGAGAGGATTTATGCAGGGGGGGGGTGGGGGGGTGGTCTGGGCCTGTTGCACTTTTCTGCACAGGGTTCAGTAACTTTTCTGTCAGCAGTCTGATAAAGGCTGTATGTGGCTCATGTCAAAGCTTACATCATATGCTATCGATTGCTGCCCTTTTTGTGCCTTCACAATACCTATCAGGCTACCATGAGGGCCCAGAAAGGCAGCAGCACAGCGGCGGTTGACTGCTGGTTGAGGGCAGTGGCCCAGTGTGTTGGTGCTGCTTATTGTGAAACATCAGCGTGGTGTGGGTATGTCCTAAAGTAATATAGACAGCTCATTCCAGTGCTGTTCAGCATTCTCGGGCCCCTTCCAGAACGAACAATGCATTGATCGATGTGTGAATCAAATTTCAAAGTTCAGACCTCAGAAAAGCTTGCATCACCCTTTCAAGAGTGCGTAAGCTTCCATAAATACATATATAAACTATATGAACCATCCCGTGGCCTCGGAACGCAGGTTTACGGGGGATGGGGGGGGTGGGGGGTGTCTGGCCCTGTTTCCACTTTTCTGTCATGGTGTCCGGCACTTTCCTGCACGCCCCCCCCTTGGCTGCAGGCTGTGGGATTTTTGGCGGCACAGGACACGACGGCGGTACTGGTAGTTGTTGCTGCGCAACACCGCCTTGAAGTTGATGGCACTACCGCAGCTAGTGCAGGGGTACGCAGTACTGTCCAAGCAGTACTGCTGTCATGCAGGTAGCATGTGCCCAATGTACTGCAGGCGGTACATTGCCGTACTGCACGTGATGCGTGAGTTGCAGGTGGTGCATCACCGTACTGCGGGGAATCCTTATGCAGGTACGGCCTGCCTATCAAGGTCACACCTTGGAGAAGTGCAACCCCTATCCTCACTACTAATAAGAGGTGTAGATTGCCCAAGTCACACTTGCGGCGATGTGTCAGTGACCGTGAGCAATGATGTGTGTGTGAGGATGAGTGAGCCATGAGGCATATTGCTGAGTGTACTTATTACAGGCTGGTCACATGCAAATCGTGTTAGACTGTAACTTCGCGGGCAGGCATGGCATGACATGGCATGACATGGCATGACTATCTATTGCCTGTAGAGTTTGATGTGCCTTGCTCACCGGCAGCGGCGGCACCTGCAGCTGCCTTTCTGCACCCGGCCTCGCTCCAGTCGCCAGAGAATACCAAAGCGTGCACGCCTATGGGGTTGGGAGTGGTCCCAGCTGCTGCTGGTGCTGCTGCTGCTGCTTTGACAGAGACCCTGTTGCTTTTGCATTGTGCAGCTCGTGCCCCAGCAACAGTCCTGAACTGTCTGAGATGCATTGCCTGCTCGTGCGCAGCAGAACAGCCCCGTACAGCCGAACGCAAAATTGACGGAGGGTAAACAGGGCACTGGCTACGTACAAGTGTTCTTGTCCAGATTCTGTCCAGATCACACAGTGATCAGCACAGTGCAATTCCCCACTGTGGATGGCGCTGACTTAGCGCACTGGTCTTTCAAAAGGGCATAGAGTAATGGGGTATGGACGCCGCCCTGGGCTTTGGATTTCCGTTCAAATCAATCGCAACCGACTGTTACCCCAACTGCAGTTGGTCCCACCAATTGAAGCATTTGTCTTCTGCAACGAGCCTCTGAGCAACCAATGCCTGGAGGAATGTTATCTCTCCGTCGACACACTCTGCCTCTAATGCTATACTTGACTGTACGACATCCCCCTACCCCAACAGAAGTCTGATCTCTGTCTCTGTATCTGTCTCTGGACGCACTCTAATGCAGTGAACTAATAGAAATGTCGGGGCATTTACCATCCTAGCGTGGAGGCGATGTTCCCTGCCATGGTCCTGCAGCAGCAGGGCCGGGAGCAGGAGGTTCAGGCAGAAGCTGCTGCAGGCCTGGACTGGCAGCAGCACGACCATGCAAGGCTTTGGCGCGAATTCCACCGTGACTACTACCGGAATGATGCCATTGTGGCCATTGACAGTGCTTTCTACCTCATCCAAGCGATCTCCATCACTATGCAGCGGCACATTTTTGGCATCCCCTGCCAGACGCTATGGTTCCGGGTAGCAGTGCTGTTCATGGCAGCTGCCCTGGTGCTGTGCGCGTTTTTCAGACCCTGGTACAAGCGGTTGAGGGGCCCCATGGTGCTGGCAACACATGTCACTCTTACCCTCACTCGGGCTGCGGTGTTCAGCCTTTCCAGTTCCCGCCAAGCCATCCTGCACAGGGGTCCCAACCTTGTAGTTGAGGAAGATTTGCAGGCCGGGCCCATGCTGATCAGTATTCTGGCGGTAACAGCAGTGCCTATGCGGCTGTTTGAAGTGCTGGGGCTGCAGCAGACGTGTGCCATGCATGCAGTCGTGGCGGTGGCTTTCCTGGTGCTGCATCCTGCTGCTGCCCTTCCTGGTGCAAGGTGAGCAGCATGCAGTGACAGCTGCTGGCACAGTACCGCTGCTGGTGCAGCACAGCTGCTGGTGCAGCACAGCTGCTAGTGCAGTACAGCTGTTAGTGCAGTACCGCTGTTAGTGCAGCACAGCTGCTGGCACAGGACAGCTGTTAGTGCAGTACAGCTGCTGGCACAGTGCAGCTGTTAGTGCAGTACAGCTGCTGGTGCAGTACCGCTGCTGGCACAGTACAGCTGCTGGTGCAGTACAGCTGTTAGTGCAGTACCGTTGCTGGCACAGTACAGCTGCTGGCACAGTACAGCTGATGGTACAGTACAGCAGCAGGCACAGACAAAAAGCAAACGGGCAGCTTCGTCAGTTCACAGGCAACACCAGCAGCTGCTGCCTACGTATGGAGAGCAGCACCCAGCAGTGAAAGGAAGGGCACACTCGTAATAACACTTGTTTGTCCGTTACCTTGCTGCATGAAAAGTTGTGGTGAGCAAACCTTGATTTCCCTGCCCTTGCATGCCGTCCTGCTTCTCACACGTGTGTGTCCTGCTGTGGTGCTGCCTGCACAGGCTGGCATACTCCAACTGCGGGTTCTATGTGGTGCAAGAGGCCCATGACCTTGTGGCTGCTGTGGTTGAGGGGCTGCTGCATGCCATCACTGGTATACCTGCAGGACAGCAGCAGACATGCAGCAGGTAAGGGTATGGATGGGGTGTGCAGGGAGTCAAGCTGTTAAGGTGGGCTGCTGTATCCACTTGTAAACACCTCCCCCCCACCCCCCAAAAGTAATGTGTGGTCGAGCTACCTGTGCAGGCCTTGCGTATGTGATGGAGGAGGCAGCCCTGTGGCCACAGCACTGCACATGCTGTTTCGTACTTTTACTGTTGGCCGTGCAGTTGATGTGCTTTCTGTGGGTAGTGTTGGCCGTGCAACCAAAGTGCTTTTTGGAGGTGAACCAAAGCAGTTGCAGTTGACCTGGGGGCATGCCGTAGCAGTAACGTCAGCACAGTGCTACGCCTCATGCAGCAGGTGTTGGGCATCTACACGACCTGTGCTGTGCTCTGTGGCGGTCATCTCACAATCGCTTCATCATGCTGCTGCCGTATGCTTGCTGTATGCTTGCTGTGTGCTTTCTGCATGCTTTTATTGCTCCGCCATGCAGCTGTGCAGGGCTGGTCGTGTACAACACGCTCTTCCTCTTTGGCTCAGTAGCTGCCCCGCTATACCTTGCGCACCTCATCGAGCAAGGGGCCTTCAAACGGTGGTACTCACGTCACGCACTGCAGCACAGCACAGCACATGCCCCTGCTGCAGCACCTGTATCGCTCGAAAGAGCAAACAGCTCATCATCTTCTCAGGCAATTGATCTAGGCTCCAGCAGCGCCTTGAGGCAGGACAGCTCAGCACGCAGTGCAGGAAGCAGCAGCGAGATGTACGGTCGCCTTGCCGGCGTGCACAGCAACAGTACCTCCACCCTGCGCAGGAGACCCCCATACAGCAGCGATGGACCCAGCTATATCCAGAGTAATAGTACTGCCAGCCGCCGCAGCAGCAGCAGGATCGGACTTGCCAGGGGGGCTTTCGTTGGTGCTGCAGGGATGCAGGGCGACTCCTTGATAGGCCTTGTTGATGCAGCTATACAAGCGCAGGTGCCGTCTGCAGCGTTTGTCGGTTTGGTGATGAGCATGTCGAGTGCTTACCTGCGCTGGTGCATGCACCTGCTGATGTTGATCGCGATGCTGATTGGCAGCTGGCTGCTGTCGAATGCTTTTGCGCTGGTGCTGCTACCAAAGATCCTTAGTGCACAGCAGCTGGAGCGGTGGTGCCCTAATAGGCCGTACACACCCTATGTCATTGCAGGACAGGTGTATGAGGGCCGTTAGCTGCGTTGGGCGGGGTTTTGGGGGTTGTGGTGTCACTGTGCATGCCCTGTAGTGTCTTGCGGCTGTCAGGAGGCGAACAGGTTTTTGCCGCCCTTGTTCTTGCGGCTAGGGTTTGGTTTCAGGAACTGATTGTGACGCTTGTCATGGTGCAAGTACTGTGCGCATGGTTGTAGTTGGTAGGTTTTATGCATGTGTGCAGCTGTGTTGTCTGCATGCATGCTGCTGTGTTGTGTGTGCACACCCTTGCTCTTGGGTGGTGTGTTGAAGGCTCTTCGTGACCCTTTGAGAGGCAGGGAGCCACAAATACGCACTGTTATGAAAGGCAAGCTGGACTGCTGCCATTGCAATCAATTCTGTCACTGCGGTCGGCGTTTGCACCTTGACCGGCACTAATGCTACTGTACTCATCTTGTTATCACCTGTCCCTGGGGGACAGCAGTGCTGTTGGAGTGAAATCGGGTGAAAGTGTTTGTAATTCCACTAGGGACAGTACACGCACTTGGGCCTGCCAGCACCAGGGTTGTGTGGGTGTTGTCTGTTTGTGCCCCTTACGTTTGGGTGTGGAATGGGCAGATTCTACTTGGCTTTGAGCTAGGGATGTCTGCTAGGACAGCCTGACTGCAAGCTGCATATGTCCCACATCCCACGCAGGCAGGACTACTGGATCCCCCCTGCCATCGACCTTGTGTATTTACTCGCCTAACAGACATGTCTGTTGTGTACATGCTGTTGCGCCACGGTACTGCATGTTTGAACAGTGCGCATGGTTGCTCATGCTGGCAGGCAAAGGGCTGTGTACTACTGCAGCACCAGTTATAAAGGGAGGGAAGGGGAGATGGAACTGCCGCTGCATATGCTGCCACTGTGCTGTCATTCCCTCATTACTGGATACTTTCACCACATAGTGGTACTCTCCAGACCTAGTTAACTGCCGAAGCCGAAGCTTGGTATCACCACGCGTGAAGGGTAAACCACCGAAACCCCTTCACCACTGCGAGCCGCTACAAGGGTGGGCGGACATCACAGCCTGGCCAGTGTCTTTGCCAGCATTCGATCCCCAGACCTTGCGATCTGAAGACCACCGACATGTATGTATGTGTGTTGCAGGCAGTGGTTCTGGTCATGGCTTCGAATCCGCCTGCCGGCACTTTGTGGGAAACGCTGTGGAGTCTTGAGTCGCCCGCCTGTCTGTATGGCGTGGAAACACACTGTTTGGGTCTGAGGTCAAGGTGCTTTGTTGGGGGTCTGGCTGTGTATGGGGTCTGCAATGCGGCGGAGGTTGCTCCTGGGAGGCTTGAAGGAGTTGAAAGTGTTTCACACATCAGAAATTGCCACTGGACAGTGGATAGTGTGCTTCTGAGTCTGGGGTCAAGGTGCTTTTTGGTGGGTCTGGCTGTGTACGGGGTTTGCAAAGTGGCGGAGTTTGCTCCTGGGAGGCTCGAGCTCGAAGGAGTTCACAGTGTTTCACACATCACACAACGCAACAGTACAGTGGATAGTGTGATTTCTGTTCTTTGCTGAAGCAGCCAACCAACACTTTGGGGTGTTCCAGGGGTCTTTGTATTGGTCCTGGGCGGTTCGGTGCTGGGATTTTCTGGTCTGACGTTCGGGCAAGGCACTGTTTGTTGGGTTGGTGGCTGTTTACTTGTGTTGCTCAAACATGGACATCACACAATGCACAAGCTGTCATCCCACTCAATCGTGGTATTGATGTTCTGGGGAAGGGCAGGTGCCACCAGTTTGCTTGCTCGCTCGCTCTTTGAGGAGCGCTCTCCTAGCTAGGAGGCATGGCAAGACCATCTGTGCACGGTGACTGATGTTGAGTCCTGCACAGTGTGCGTCCATTTGTGTTTTGGGGCAGGGCGAGCGACTGTGGTCCGGAGTGTATGTGTGTGTGTGTGTGGGGGGGGGGGGGGGGGGGAGGGGGAGCTTCCATAGTTGGGTCATGGTGAGGATGTGCGACGGACTGGAACTCACGGCACGACTGCTTGTTGAGGCTGCATGACTGTTTGTTGAGGGGTAGCACTTGGGGGCCCAGCTCACCAGCTGGCCACACATACGGCTGAAAGGTTATTTGCAAGGCCTTGCTATGTCGGGGCTGCGACAGCTGTCATAGCCTTTTCAGCAATTGATGTGATCCGGCATCACATCTGTTATGGTTTTATGGTACTGGTGCTGTTTTTGCGGTGTGTGGGTTGCACCCAGACACGCTGTGCTTGATGCTGGCATTGGGGCTGCTGGGTCGACTCTGACCCCTCTGCACTAGCCTTCCGATCCTGGCCAAAAACATTGCTGAGTGATCGTGCACACACCCACAATTGTGTGTTGCACTTTCCCTACGGACAGACTGGCTTGGCTTGGCTACTAACCCTAGTAACAACAATTGTGTGTTGCACTTTAAAGGGTTAGTAGGTCTATATACATCTTACTAACCTAGTAAGAGGCCTAGTAGCTACTCAACCACCCCTTAGTAAGCAGCTACTAGGGGCCTAGTAAGTCAGTGGATGCGTTGGTAGGGTTTTTTGCCAAAGTGGGGGGGGGGGGGGGCGGGCAGGCTGTGTGTGTGTGTGTGCAGTTGAATGACATGAGAACAGTGAACTGAGCCACCCATGGCCATGCCAGTGGCTGCTGCTCACCACTTCCACTATAGGTCCATCTGGGTAGGCGATCGCTTGCAATTGTACAAGTTAGGGGGGGGGGTCTTGCACACAGCAGATGCGTCTGGCTGTGTGCAAGCGTCATCGGTCCCAATCGAGTCACTGGTCAAGCAAGTGCCGTGACAGCCTTTCTATGGGTGCGCTGCGGTCTTGCACTCGGTTGAGGTCAGCTCAACCCCAGGCTGTGGTCACCCAGGTATTCAAATGGTTGAAGTGTGTGTCTGCTTTGACTCACTTGCTGGCCCTGTCCAGCCTGCTGGAATACTGTACGATCAGAACGATCTGTTGTGTGCATGTGCCATGGTCATGCATGCATGCATGCGATTCCGCTCACTGACAGGCAGTTGGTGTCTGATATGGGTTGCAGCACGCACAATCATACTCGTGTGGCTGAATCACACCATCAGCTCCGTGGTGCGCTGCTCCCAACCAGCGTTGTGGCGCAGCCGCCGCCCCTCGGTGATGCCCTTGTCAGGGTGCATAGGGTTTTTTGATGGGTGCCTGATGGTTGATTGTCCTGAGCAGCATGTCACCAGTTGTTTGACCTACCACAGCCTGGTAGACGTGCATGCAGCATGCACGCCAGCTCATGTGTTCCTTCCAGTTTCACATGCCTCTGAGTTATCCCCTTGATGGATGGAAGTGGGACCCCGAGCCCTGAGGAGGGTCGTGCATTCACACAGCAGACAAACTAGTGCCTTTGGTACTGACGCGTCTGGTGTTGGACCGCCCATAGGTGATGGCTTCAGAGTTGGCCAAAGGCACCTGGGTATCCCTTACAATTCGTCTGGCATTCCCCTTGACAGGAATGTCACGCTTATGGTTAGAGTGCATACATATTGTTTCTCACAGTGGCTGCTGACTCAGCTGCCATGGTCGTAGGCCCTGCAAAAAAATCTAATCCTGAAAAATCAGGCAGGATCGGCTTGCCTGGGCATGGGATGTGACGGCGGCCCTTCAAGTTTGACAGTGTAGTGATTGAGGCGGCTTGGGAGAGGCTCTGTTGGGAGAGCATCTTCCCCTGTGTTGAGTAGTTATGGTGTTGGTGAGTATCTTGGGAGCATTCTGGCTTATGGATGATGTGGGTCAGTCAGTTGACCCTTGGGACAGAGTGTGACAGTTATGTGGGTCAACTCTGTGAAGCTCAAAGGCTGGCGCCGTCTGGTGCTGGTCACCTTTGTCGTCCCTAGTGGATTGGCTTGGTCAGTCATGCTTCCTTTTGTAAGTCACAGTACATGATCCATCCATGAAGCTTCCCTCTACAGAGTATGGCTTGAGTTGAGGCAGGACAGACTTCTCAAGGCCTATGCCAGTTTAGTCTAGTCTTTCAGTCCCCTCGTCGACTCCTGTGCCTATCATGAAAGGCTCACGCTTCCTATCACGCAGAATCCATCAGGACACAGCCTGTCCAGCCTGTTCTCCAGAGATCGAGGGGCTAAACAGTTCAGTGGTAGCGGAGACATGGCATTCGTTTGCTCTTCTATGGGCGAACGACGGGTGTTTGCTAGGCAGTTTCCCCTGCTGGCAAACGACGAAGCTGCTGGTGTGGGACAGCAGTACCGTTTCTGGAGGACAGCAATGCTCGACTGACCGATGGGACAAGTAAGGAGGACAAAGCGTCTTTGTGTGTTATAAGCAGCGCGTTCCGAGGTGCAGCGCGTGCTTGGAGCTGCAGTGGAGAGACTGAGACGGTAACTGCCAGGAGCAGTATCAGCAAGCACAGTTGCAGTTGCTGGGTACAGTGGAAGCAAGCAAGTGCTGGAGGAGCATGTTGATTGTTACACTGAGCTGCTGTTGGAATGGTTTTGCTGCATGCCCCTACCTCCCATGAGACTCTCCAGAATGGATTGAGCATTTCCCCTCCTGGGTGTAGGCAGTATTCTTGCACACATGAAGCAGTGAGGTGTCTTCCCCTGCCACGCAGTCATGTGTCTGTGTGTTGTGTCAGGTTCTGCCCCAGGTTGTAGTGTCACCTGCTGTTGAGCCTTGCCTTGCCTGTAGGCTTATGTCTGGCCTGGCTTGTGCTTCAGCACTTCTGCTCTGACAGTGTTTTGAAAGGCAGCTGCTGGGCTTGTCAGCCAGTGGTTTTGTCAGCTGTCAGACCCATGCTCCCTTGTTCTTCTTGTTCCTGTGGTAGAGTGTTTGTGCTTTGTGCACGGCAGCAGGCCTAAGCATTTTCAGCTGCGCATGCAAGCTACATGAGTGCAGCGCAGCGTCACATGCAGTGGTGTGGACTCACTTGTGCTATGTTGTGCTGTGCTGTTGTGTGCAAGATGTACCGCTGGGTTGCTGTGGTGTGTGGTAGTGGACCTGCACTACAGGTGCGCAGGAAAGTTGTGTGGTTGTGTCGTTGGTGCAAGCAACAGTATGACGCTCAGCGTGAAGTGTCACTTGTGACGGTGGTCAGCATGTGCTGGTGCTTGGATGTTGGGTGTTCAGTGTGTGAGTTGTGTGTTTGGAGAATGCCTTGCTCTGACATGGGAGAGGAACACAGCACACAGGGAAATGCGTGTGAGATGCACAGTCCCTGATGTTGGATGAGACACTAGGTGGAGTTGCGTGAGCGACGTACAGTTCTGCCTCCCTAGTTGTCCTTGTGGTGGTGCTGTGGTGTTCCAGTGGTGGCTCGTTGTGGTGTAGGCTAGTCCCCCGCAAGCTGAAGAGCCGTGTGTCAATCAGCAGTAGCATCAGGTCGCGCCTGGTGTATGAGGCTCGCATGCATACCCTCGTAAGTCGCTGGCGCATGTGTCAAGATATGGGGTTGCATTGCGGAGTGCTTTGTTCAGCAAGTACCAGACTTTCCAGTGCATGGGCCCGTTCATGGCACACAGTGCATGACTCTTTGTGAGTGAGAGAGCCCACCTGCTGGCCCCAGGTGTTTCTCTTGTCATGGCTGCAATATGTGCACGCACCCTCCTCAACGCCTTAACGGTCTATATCGGCGGGCATTGGTTGAATCCCGGTGTGGTGGGGGTACCGCCTGGTTGTCTGTTGTTCTGCTGACCTGCGTGGTTGCACTGAGTCAGAGGTCAATGCTTGTGTGGTGTTTCGCCCTAAGCATGTGACAAGGTTGCTCATGCTGTGCTAGTGCTACTTACTTTGTGGGTGACCCCCAAGTTCTTGTGTGCACTCCAGTATGTAGCACAAAGGCATCTGCACCGTGAAAGTCTTGATGGTGCAAGAGTGGTGGTTGTGTAAGCATGTCTTTGGTGTTTCTGTTACAGCCGATGAAGGGGTTTCGTGTTCTGAAGCAGAAGCTCTATGGAAGTTGTTCAGAGCGCAGGTTGTCATTGGCATGGGTGTTGTTGTGTGCTGATGTTGTCAGTTCCAGTGTGTGATGAAGGCTGCATCGGTGTTCCTGTAAGCCGTGGCAGCATTGGGATGATGTATGTGTGATGCAGAGACCAAATTCTTGTGGTGTTTTGGTTGTGAGGTTGTCAGTGCCATTGCATCGTGGCCGTTGAAGTCAAAGCAGGACAGCTGGAGCCCTCTTGCTGAGAAGCAATACACCGCCTGCAAGCATGGCTATGTCGGCTGCATGGTAGTCAAAGTTGTGTATGCTTACTGTTGTGGCGATTCCGACAAGCTCAACGTGGAGAGGACAGAGTTCAGCTGCTTGTGTGGTTGAAGCCCTTTGCATGGTTACTTGACATGCCTTCAGTGTGCTGACGTGTGTATACACAGGAAGGAGATTTGTGTTTGGCAGTCTTGTGTGGCTGTGTCTGGCTGCCGTGTGGAAGTGTACTCCATGGCTGTGCATGTGAAGCAAGCCAGGGTGCTGGCCTATGCGCCAAGGAGCTTGTGTTGCCTCCTTATGGACAGCAGTCAATGGCCGGGTGTACGCTGTGAGTCTATTTGGCTGGTGTGCATCAGTGACGTGCTGCATCTTCAGGCATTGTGCACGCGTGTGCAGACGCTGAATGTGGAAGTGGCTATAGTGCCAAGGTGTGACGGTAGTGTGGCTTGGTGGTTTGCTGGTCCTAACAGCTTTGGGCTGTGGTCACATGTCAGCCTATCTTTCGAAGTGGTGGCCGGTGTGTTGTGCATGTTGACGCAGTTGGTAAAGGCATCTGCCTTGAAGGAGCTCTTTGAAGCATTGCCGATGAGGCATTGTCGCGTGCTTGAGCTACCCTATGCAATCTCAGATTGCACGTTGACGTGGTGTGCGCAGCGGTGTGTTCAAAGTTGGCAAGCAGTTTGGGTGTGTTTCTGTTGTGCTTTGTTGCTGGTTTGTATTGTGAGCACAGGTACACTCAGTTTGGTTTTCAAGTTGTCTGCTGCAGAGCGACATCTGCCTCCTGCTGAGTGCTTTGCAGTTCTTGGTGCTAATGGGCGAGCTTGTTTTCGCGGCTGTGCTCTGGAAGCGTGTCGCACTCTTGCAAGTGCGAGCGGGTTTGTGTCGACCCTTTTACACGCGCTTGATTGTCGTGTGTGACAGTGCGGCGTGTTGGCCTAGCGCCCTGCCGCTTGTCCGCTAAGCAACGCAAGTGTCGCCATCTCGGTTTTGCGCTGTGGTTCGCGTTGTGTGTGTGTGTGTGTGTGTGTGTTGGCTACTTTGGACATTTTCCCAGCATTCTTGCAGGGTTGATGACTGTACCTGTCATGTGTCGACCGCACTTTGGCTTGGCTGGCGCGAGCCGCTGGATCGCGTGAGTGGCATCGACGAGCAGTAGCATCGCTCGTGTGACAGGGAGCGGCGCAATTGCATAGTTCTGTTGGCGTTTGTGTGCTGGCGCTGTGCCAGTTTAATGTGTACTTCTGCAGGTTGCACAATGGTGACAACTCGTGGCTTGTTGCAGTGTGCAGAATATGCAGGCTCAAGAGGTTGTGTTTCACGGGCAGTGCAAGCTAGTGTGTCTACTGAGGTGTTTGTGTGTTTGCGCAAGGTTGCCAGTGGATGGTTTTTGGCGAAGTGCATGTGTTTGTGCTCAATCTCACTGCCTTTGGGTGGTCAGAGTTCAGGAGAAGACGACGACTGTGTTGCCGTGACTGCTGTGCACTGAGTTGTAGACAGCAGCAGCGGTGACAGTATGCCAGGACATGGTGGCGATATATTTGTGCGGAAGCCATCTGTGGTAAGGTCAGTTGGCGCAAAGGTTTTGGTGCTGAGCAAGTGTCATGGTTGTGTTGTGACAGCTGAACATATATCGATGCTGTTGGTTGGTCAAAGGTTTAGTAGGTGTTGGTGGACTGCATTTGCAGAAGGCTAGGCATTCATCTTTCCTTTGCTTTCATGCGGGTTTTGTTAGCTGTACCTGGAGGCCAATGCGTGCCGAACAGCTCCATGCGTCCTTTGTCCGTGCCTATGCCTTATGGTGAAGTTTGGGCAGTTTTCGGTTGCAGTGTCACGGGTCGGTGGTCTGACGCACTTGGTGTTACCCGCCCGTTGATCAGCATCCCTCCGACATCTCTACTGTGTTGGTGAGTCTTCCCCTTGGCTCCGTTCTGCCGTCAGGCAACGAGGGCGTTGCCTTGGTGAGAGGGAGCCGCATGTAGTGATTGAGGCGGCTTGGGAGAGGCTCTGTTGGGAGAGCATCTTCCCCTGTGTTGAGTAGTTATGGTGTTGGTGAGTATCTTGGGAGCATTCTGGCTTATGGATGATGTGGGTCAGTCAGTTGACCCTTGGGACAGAGTGTGACAGTTATGTGGGTCAACTCTGTGAAGCTCAAAGGCTGGCGCCGTCTGGTGCTGGTCACCTTTGTCGTCCCTAGTGGATTGGCTTGGTCAGTCATGCTTCCTTTTGTAAGTCACAGTACATGATCCATCCATGAAGCTTCCCTCTACAGAGTATGGCTTGAGTTGAGGCAGGACAGACTTCTCAAGGCCTATGCCAGTTTAGTCTAGTCTTTCAGTCCCCTCGTCGACTCCTGTGCCTATCATGAAAGGCTCACGCTTCCTATCACGCAGAATCCATCAGGACACAGCCTGTCCAGCCTGTTCTCCAGAGATCGAGGGGCTAAACAGTTCAGACAGGGCTCAATAGTTTGTGGTCGCGTGACAAGGCTCGACTGTGTTTGTCACATGACTTGACAAATGGGTGTGGTGTGTCCCGAGCAACACGCTTGGCCCCTGTCAAAGCATTCAGCGGTGTGCACGCCAGTGTTGAGGGTGTTGTGCTGCACAAAGTCAGTGCTGGTATCATGTCTGTTCTGCACATGGAGGTTCGAACCAGAATTCTGGCTGCTGCCCCTGTTGCGAGGCTGAATGAACCACACCAGTATGGTACCACGTGCAGGTGCTGCCAGTCAGCACACGCATACAGCCTTTCAACCCTGACGTATAAGATGCCAGCTGCCTCTTGTCAAACCTGCTCGCATGGTCAGGGTGCACCCAACAGCAGGAGCTACAAACAACCGTCAGCATTTACAAACCGCCAAAATCAACCCCCCCCCCCTGCTGTGGCGGTTGCTCAGCCTGAAGTTCAATGAGAGCACCCAGCATACACTGTGGCTACCCATGGATGCTGTCATCATTCACAAACTGTCAAAGATCCCCTGCCGCAAGTTGTTGGCCCTTCTGCCTGCAGCTCAATGGTACCACCCAGCATACGCCCCACATCATGATCATGTGTGCCTCCCTCGCAGGTGAGGGGGGCAGCAGTCTGCCGTTGATGCCAGAGAAAGAACTGTAAGCAGCTGACAGTGTGCCTGACATTTCTGTGGCAGCAAACATCATGTTACCAGCTGCCTGCAGCACTTTCAAAGTAGACATACACGCTACGCTGACGACATAGTGACTCACTAGTTCCCATAGAGTTCCTCCACCCATCCCCAATTTCCCCTACCCGTACCCTCCCTAAGAGAATCGCAGTAAGAAAGTCACACCCTATCCAGCACACCAACACAGTATGTCCACAGCGAAGTAGTTGAATGCCAGCAGCAACCCACACATCGCAGCAGCCTGTGCAGGGTGTGAGCTGGACACCCAAACAGCAAGCACGGGAAGGATGGTATTGATTGCAAAAATTGACCTTGACAGCTTCTTGCAAGTTGTCTTGTGCGCTGGACTCTGGCTGTACATACACAACACAGTGTGTACATAGAACAACACTGTGATGGGATGTCATACATTATGGCAGTCTCCTTGCACCCCAATCGCATCACGAGGCTACATGAACCACAACCCACAGGTCGTCTTGCAATCTCAACATCAGCAAACCAGAATTCAACATGCATGTGCCTAGAGGCAGCACCAGGCCACCATGACCACACACCCATGTTGCATGGGACTGGTACTCCTCAATCACAGGTCAAGCTGGGCAGCACACAGTCTGCGGTTGCATTAGAGCTGTTTGACAACCCCGGTACAGATGTGACCATCATCAGCAGGTTGTACTGCTCGCTGAATGGAGGGAGGGTGTGATTCCACTCCCTCCCGCAAACCGGCCAACCATAGGCATCGTTATGGCAGACAACAGCTGAATGCGGCTCTGCTGCCAGCAGCCATGGGTAGGCAACATCGCTGCACACCAACAGCAGGTATGCCATGATGCAGGCCAACCAGCAGTACACATACACGGCCAGGGCAGTAGGGTAATCCGTGCAGCTCTGGCAGCGCCAACAGCAGCCACGCCTCTGCTTGCTGGTGCTGCTGCCAGGCGCAGCACCGTCAGCACCCGCTGCAAGTGCATCTGCAGCAGCTGCTGCCTCGAAACCTGAGGATGCAATCTCCTGCAGCACGAAGACACCAGTCAAGCCAAGCCCAGGAGTGATTCCTGTGCTGTCCCGAGTCATGCCACTGTCTGGCTGTGGAGCTGTGACAACAGGGCCGCAAGTAGCGGCAGGAGCCTGTGTGCTGTTGCTACTGGAGGGGCCCTTCCTGTCACGACCGCCAGACAGCTGCCCTTTCGGCAAGGCAGCACCAACACCCGGCTGTGGCTGCACATGGTAAATCATGTCTAGGATTGCTGTTGAGAAGCAGCATGCACCCAGCTCATGCGTCAACTGTGCGAGCTTGTACAGCTCCCGTGCTATCCGAAGCATGGAGAATATCAGCGACATCCAGAAGACACCCAGCTGCATATAGTTGGTGGTCTGAGACAGCAGCTGCTGGTTCAGGGCAGCTGTGCTGATGAGGGCAGAAGGCAGTGCCTCTATGATCCCTTCACACAAGTATCGTACGGTGGTATAGGCAGGCAGGTTGAGCCTGTTTCCTTGCAGCAGCTTTGCTGGGACACCAAAAACTGCCAGCAGCATGTAGCAGTCAGCTACCAAAATGTACCAGGCACCAACAAAAAAGAACAAACCCACAAATATGACAAAAGCACCTGTGAAAAACACCAGGGTGCAGCAGCCCCAGCTAAACTGCAGCCGCCGGTAGTCAAAGATACCATATGCAGCAAGCGTGGGTGGCAGTGTGAGCAGTATCCCAGCAGCATACTGCACAACAAAAACAATGACCAACCACCAAAACAGCATTTTGCTGTGGCCAGAACGCCAGCTGAGCTGCTTGGAGTAGTCCCCTGCACTGGAAAAAGCACTAGCATCTGCAGCAAAACTTTCCACGTTCTTCCACAACTCCACAAGAGTCCAGATATCCAGCCCCACATCAACACAGTAGGCCAACGCCTGCATCCCATTCATAGCTTTTCTTGCAAGCAACACCCACCAACGTGATCCATCTGCACGCGGAGCCTGAGGCATGCCCGGGTGATACTCAGGTACCCTTGGGCACAACATGTGCCAGAGGCTTGCTGCAGTGTGGGCAAGCCACGTGCAGCGCCCATTGCCAGCTCCGCGCTTGCTCTTGCGCCGCTCAGGCAGCCGCCAGTACAGCTGCAACGCCAAGAAACCAATAAACAAGAATATGATGTATCCGTACCAAATGAGAGCCAGTGTCACGTCAGGTTGCGGCGGAGGGGTTTTCACGGCGGATGCACGCCATTAGGAACGCCTGCACTGTTACTGACTAGCTGCAGTGTCACTACTACTAGCAGTCCTGTGCGTGAACTTGGGCGTGGTGGCCTTCATGTAGCATGAGCAGGAGTGACTTACAGTAGACTGCACGCACCAGCGTGCCCGACAGACTACATCATACCGACGCGATAGGACCCGAGAGAGCTCGCCTCTCTCGGGGTTTGCTTGCCTCAAATGCACGGCGCAGTCAGTGCTCAACACCTAAACCTCAAGCTTTGACCAGCACAGGCACAAACCATATGTGTGCCTGTATCTAGCTGGCGGACCACGCCACACTGTGCACACGCCGTCATACGGCGTGACAGCTGTCACGTCAGGTTGCGGCGGAGGGGTTTTCACGGCGGATGCACGCCATCCCCCCCTCAACACCTGCACCCACCGTGCAGTGTTGACACCATGCACACAGTGTTCCTGCTCAACAAAAAGGGAAGCCATCCATGCACACACGAGCGTTCAGTGGAGCGAGAAACCAGGCAAACACACACCACTATTGCAGGTGTCTGTTGCCGATTGTGAACCGCAGCCTGGGGCCCTGAGCCTATCAACAATCAACAACTATCAGCTGCTCTGCTGCATGGACGACATGCCTGGCCCACACATATGCCACACTTGGCATCCACCGATCTGCTCTTGACAACTGCTTGCAGTGCCCAACCACTGCAAATCATCAGGGTGCTGGTGGCTGTCTCGATGCCCCCCCAGCCCAGCGCTGCTGGCCCACGCTGTTCCAACCTTGGAACCCTGTCCTGGCCCTGCTGACCCATGCAACCATGCATGTCAGCTCACACCTCAACAGCTGCCAACCCACAGCCATGATGCACAAGCCCACACCTGTGCCAACGTGCCTTGTGCCCACACTGATGCAGCGCTCCTGCTGCCATGAACACAAGCACCGCCCATGCACAAGGACAACATGGTGGACCAGACAACCCCTCAGTGCCCCCCCAGTCCCGTGCTCACAGCTGCTGCAACTGCTCACAAGCCACTGGGCACACAGGGCACCTCAGCACGCCAGCCCTACTGCGTTCCTGCTGCTTCGACCAGAACACTCCATGACACGATACAGCAACATTGCCAAGCCGCCTCCTTTCCATCCAGCCCTGAGAAGGTACTCACAGCTCTCCTGGCTGTGCCTGACCCCTGCTTCCACAGCTGCCCTCACAGCTGGGCCCCGCAGTGACTGCTACTGCTGCTGCTGCTCCAGCAGTAACAGCTCTCCTTCGCTGTCGGTCCAATGACGACAATGGAAATGTATAACTCCATCGTGACGATGAACTGCTCGCGGAAGCGCCTCGCCCGCCGCAGGCCCTCACTGGCAGTGCCCCATCACAACTGCTCTGCCACGCCGAACCATCCCAAGGGAGCTCTCTCGGGTAGGAACGCCTGCACTGTTACTGACTAGCTGCAGTGTCACTACTACTAGCAGTCCTGTGCGTGAACTTGGGCGTGGTGGCCTTCATGTAGCATGAGCAGGAGTGACTTACAGTAGACTGCACGCACCAGCGTGCCCGACAGACTACATCATACCGACGCGATAGGACCCGAGAGAGCTCGCCTCTCTCGGGGTTTGCTTGCCTCAAATGCACGGCGCAGTCAGTGCTCAACACCTAAACCTCAAGCTTTGACCAGCACAGGCACAAACCATATGTGTGCCTGTATCTAGCTGGCGGACCACGCCACACTGTGCACACGCCGTCATACGGCGTGACACCAGAGCCATGCGCCGTGTAGCCTGCTGGCGCCGTATTGTGTCTGTTTCACGAGACACCTTGTCACAACTCGCATTGACACTGACAGCTGGTGCAGGGCTGTCTGTTGGCACAAGTGCAAATGCTCCACGGCAGTACGCCTGCACCATAGACAGCGATGTGTTGGAAATAAACCACGGCAGCAACTGCTCCTCATCCTTTTCTAATGACTCAACTCTCAACACATCACTCAAGTCCACACACACATCACTGCTGCTAGTTGTGCCACCACAAGTGATCCTGCCCTGCAACAGCCTGGCCCGCCATGCACTGTCAGGGGGCAACACGGCTCTCAAAAGCTGGGGAGACAACCACGGGTTGCTAAGCGCACGGTCCATAGCCGTGTATCCTGCAGCACACTGGATTATGGCGGCCTGCTGGTTGGATGCAAAGGACAACGGTGACTGTGCTGCAAATCTCAACAGGTCCTTGCCAGCTAATTGCAGCAAGTAATCGTGGGTGCCTACAGCATGCAACCACACCTTGCCTACAGCACCAGCACCACTGTCAGACAGCAAAGGCATCAGGGACGCAGGGCGTGGGTATGTGCCCTGACATACCTTGCCAAGCAGGACGTCAAGGTCAGTGCTGCTGTCAACCCAGTTCAGAACAGAACAGCTCTCCCCCTCAAACATGCTTGGAGCCATAGCGAGCAGCCGGTCAACTGCCGCAGTATGCTTGCACTCCCCGCGAAATCCAGTCCAGGACACGTTGCGGACATAATGTGCGGCAACAGCGCACGCCTCGTGCACACATGGCTGTTGGCAATCTACAGCTTTTTTGCCACCACAACTATTGGGGCACCACTCATCCGTGCACCAGCCAAGCCTGGTTGAGTTCAAAAAGTCCTGCACTGTGCTGTTGCACAACTGCTCCAAATCCATGGCGGCCAGCAATCTGCTGCGTTGCAGTAACCTTTTTGAAAGGTCAAGTGCAGAGAGCTGCACTCTGGTGGACATGTCTGCTCTGAGGCTGACCAATCCCTCATGCAGTGCTGCATTTGGGCGGCAGCAGAGCCAGCACAAGGCTGTGACAACATTGCGAATGTAGTGGTGTGAATTGTTACCATGTATTTTCCTCGCCATTGCTTCACTTGCACAACACTACACATCACATATCTCAGTGAGTGCTGTAGTCACAGGAACCGAGTATCCTTACTGTTATGACCTCATCGACATCCGCTGTAACCAGACACACTGACACACGCGTCATGCAGGCTGTACAACTGATTCAACTCCTTTCTCACTCTCATCACGACACTCTGCTACAGTATAGCGTCTCCTACTCCACTCACTGAACCTGACACCCTGATAGAATGTAGTGTCCACTTCACCACAACAGGCTGATCACTGCATTCTCACTGCAGTCTCACACATCTCTACACACGTCAGTCCCCAACTGCTGGACTAACGCTCAGCCTGCTCGACAACTGCGTGGCTACGCCTCCTACCCCCCAGAGCAGGAAGAGCGGAAGGACAGTACCCGCCCCGAATCCACCTGACTGCACCACTGCAGAAAAAAGAAGGAAGGAACATCCCAACACACACAACCCCACCAGCCACACACAACTTGCACCCACCCTGCCAACACACCCCCACAAGCATCTGCAAGGCCACAGGGGTGCCCGGAACATAGTACACCACACCAAGTGGGCAATGCAGAAGAGACACCAGCCGACACTGCGAAAAACACCACAAAATCACAACAGAAGAGAGCACCCGTGTGCCCAAGCGTAAATGCAGGACCGAAACAGGACAGAAAAACCACTTGGAGGGGAATTAGTTCAACCCTCAGACAAGACGAGAACAGGGGAATGGAACGTCCATGTGACAGACCGACAGACAGACATCAGGGGAACCGCGTTCAACCCTGGAACAAGCAGACAAGAGGAGGGGAATGCAGCGCATGGTGCACTCCCTATCCAGAGACATCAAGGGAGCCACGCTCAACCTTGGAACAAGCAAGCAAACATCGCAGGACAAGGAATCAAGCCAAACTAAAACAAGGCGCCGCCAGGGCACCAAGGTCCACACAGTATCCAGAGAACGGCATAGCCGGCAAGGGACCTTGGCCTGAACGTACGCACAGCACACAAGCACAAATGAAAAGCGAGCACAGTACACACGAAGAGGTTCTACTGAACTTGCCGCTAACATGAGTAGGGCACCTGTGTCCAGCCAGCACCTACGAACGTGTCAAGTCTTGCCCAAAAGCAGAGCACAGCACCCAAAAGCAAGGCACAACAACCATCTGGGAGGGGATCCTGTCTGCGCTGTGGTGGTAACAACCAAACCCTGAGACAGACAACATCATGTGCAAAACCATCTGCGAACACCGGACAATGTTGCAATGCAGGCACAGCCTACATGCACACACAGATGCTGTTGTGGGGTTTAGGGCTGTGACATGAAAGACACAACAGCACAACTCAAACTACTACATAATGTACTACATAATGTACTATATGTACTACATAATGTACTGTCCTTCCGCTCTTCCTGCTCTGGGGGGGTAGGAGGCGTAGCCACGCAGTTGTCGAGCAGGCTGAGCGTTAGTCCAGCAGTTGGGGACTGACGTGTGTAGAGATGTGTGAGACTGCAGTGAGAATGCAGTGATCAGCCTGTTGTGGTGAAGTGGACACTACATTCTATCAGGGTGTCAGGTTCAGTGAGTGGAGTAGGAGACGCTATACTGTAGCAGAGTGTCGTGATGAGAGTGAGAAAGGAGTTGAATCAGTTGTACAGCCTGCATGACGCGTGTGTCAGTGTGTCTGGTTACAGCGGATGTCGATGAGGTCATAACAGTAAGGATACTCGGTTCCTGTGACTACAGCACTCACTGAGATATGTGATGTGTAGTGTTGTGCAAGTGAAGCAATGGCGAGGAAAATACATGGTAACAATTCACACCACTACATTATGTAGTAGTTTGAGTTGTGCTGTTGTGTCTTTCATGTCACAGCCCTAAACCCCACAACAGCATCTGTGTGTGCATGTAGGCTGTGCCTGCATTGCAACATTGTCCGGTGTTTGGGATTAACACGGTCCAGCTCAGTCGATAGACGTGGTCTCCTGAGTCTTCAGTCTCGAGTCGTTTCTGTGGTTGGTTTCAGTGAGAATATCGTCAGGTGGCTGCTTCTCGCGTAGCGGTCAAGGACAGCGTCCCTTTCTTGCAATTTTGTACCCCTCGCTTGTCAAACTATATGGTGGAGTCGGAGGGCACGCTGTCCTAGGGGTGTCCTGACGATCTCCTGACGATCTCTTGGTTTCTTTCACCATGGTGCTCAGCAATCACGTGCTGGAGCATGTAAACCAGGTCATACAGTATTTGCCCGTAGATCCAGACCAGCTCCGGTCTGAGCTAGAGCAGATAGGGCAGGATTCCACCCCGCTCAAGCAGGAGCTGCTGCAGATCGAGCGCTGCAGTCAGCTGATCTTGCAGCAGCTGGCGGCCTTCAGCACCCACAGGGAACCCCCGACAGACCGCTGGGATGGCAGTTTGTCAGAATCCCTTGCTGGTGAGCCTGTTCAGCAGCAGCAACAGCCGCAGCCAGCCGTGCAGCAACGGCTTCGCAGCATTATCGTGGATCACAACCAGCACACGTTTAGTGTGGTCGAGGCGCCAGGGTCAGCTCATTCTGCTGGTGGTAGGACCTCTCCTTCCCGCCAGTTTGAGCAGCAGCGCACCCCTCAGCCCCAGGTCAGTGTCCACTACAACAGGGCTTATGAGCCGGACCCAGCCAATGCTGCAGCAGCGGCCTTTTATGCAGCACAGCAGCAGCCGATGGGCCCTCCCCCTGGGCAAGGGCAGGAGGTGCCTGTCCGGCATCAGCCACACTCTGACAGTGTCCCGGCAGCACAGGATTCGCAGTCAGCGGGACTGCAGCAGCAGGTAGCAGCACTGACCGAGAAGGTGGAGCTACTGATGCAGCAGGTGTCTGCACACCACAGCTCTGAGCGGCGCTCTCAGCAGCAGGTCAGTCTACTGCACGAACAGCTACAGCACCTGCATCAGCTTTATGCTAACTCACAGGCAGAGGTGCGCTGCTGGCAGGAGCACAGCAGTATCCCTGCAGTGCAGTTCCAGCAGCAGGAGCCGCTTGGTTCAGCAGCGCTCGGCGCTGCTGCCCTGGGCGGGCGGTCTGTTTCCCCTGTGGCAGCCTCTACGGGGCCCATGCAGCAGCAGCAGCAGTCGCTGCTGCGCCCCTCCCAGCGCCTCTTGTCGGCCCTCTCTCCTCGGGGTTACTCACAGCCAACTGCAGTGCTTCAGCAGCAGGAGCCGCTTGGTTCAGCAGCGCTCGGCGCTGCTGCCCTGGGCGGGCGGCCTGCTGCTCAGTCCCCCTTGGCAGTCTCAACTGGGCCCATGCAGCAGCAGCAGCAGCAGTCGCTGCTGCGCCCTTCCCTGGGTTTCCGGGCACGCCCCAGCTTCCAGCAGGAGCAGGAACGGTATGAGAAGGCCTACAAGGCAGCCAAGGACAGGGCCGAGTCCTCAGTGCCGCTGTACGACGGCACCACTTCAGCCAGGGAGTGGGAGCGTTATGTCTATGCGTGGTTCGAGTCAGTGTCAGAGCTGGGGGTGACAGAGAAGGACTTAGCCCGCATCCTCAGCAACCGTATCACTAGGAAGTACCTCAGCGACCACGCTCGGGGGAACAGCGCCTGGAGCAGCCCACCTCCCTCAGGGGTGTTGTTCAGGCGCTGCAGGATCTGCAGCCTGACTCCCAGGGGTTGCAGTCAGCGCTGGCGGGGGTGCGCAACATGCACCATGCGTCGCCCCTCGCCTGCTACCAGGAGATGGACCGCCAGTATAAGACGTTCAGCACAGAGGTCCCTGCTGGGGCAGCTGTGCAGGATGTCCTCTGGGTGTTTGGACCCAGGTGGGCCACCAAGCTGCTCGAGGCCCTCGAGCGCAAGTGCAAGCCTGGTACAGCGTATTACAGCTGGGGAATGCTCCGCACCTGCGCTGTTGAGCTTACCACAGCCCTGCAGGCAGAGCAGCAGTGGGACGAGCAGCACCAAGCAGCTTCTACTCCGGCAGCAGCAGCAGGCCAGTCGCGCTCGCCCAACCCTCGGCAGCGTCCTCAGCGCCAGCAGCGGTGGGAAGCAGACGGGCCTCCTCCTGACCAGCAGCGGCGGCAGGTGCGCTTTGACATGGAGGGTGACCTGGGCCCTTCTGTCGGGCCTCAACTCAATGCAGCACAGGTGCGCGTGCAGCCCATGTTATGCGGGGCCAGCACACGCACTGTGCTGTCACAGTTCAGCACAGCCAACCGTCTAGGCAGCAGTCTGGGTGGGGTTACGTTCAGCAGCAGCAGCAGCCTCCGGTCCAGCAGGGCCAAGGCACAGCAGGGGACTCTGGGCCCTCAGTCAGGGTTTAAGGGTCGCCCTGGGCGCATCCTTATGGCGCAGTATGGTGCAATCGGGCACAGCGCGGCTACAGAGCCCGAGGCGGCAGCGGAGGCAGCACAGCAGCAGGCCCACATGGCTGCCACTCGGCAGTGGCAAGGGTCTGCTGGGGGCGGCAGCAGCAGCAGTAGTGCTGCCCCTATCGCCAGCAGCAGCGCGGCAGCAGTACAGGACCCTGGCGGGCCTGTCAGTAGCGCTGCTGGTGCCACACCTCCTTTGGCTTCTCCAACAGTGGTGGACTCCCCGGCCTCACCCTCTTCCAGCAGCAGCTCAGGTGGGATGTTGGGTGCTGGGCGCGCAGGGGTGACGGTACAGGTCGGCAGCAATGGTGCTTGCAGTAGCAGCAGTGCCGGCAGCAACAGTGGGGTGGACAGCGGCAGCATCGCTGTTCCAGTGGGTAACTCAGGGCAGCAGTCGGGCAGCCTCAGCGGCTCAGCACAGGACATGTGCCGCTTGCATGAGGCTGCTGCTGGGTTCGCTGGCGAGTTCAGCAACCTCATGTGTGTGGGGCTTGCACTGGCAGCCGGTCGCCGGCCCAACAGAGCAGAGGCAGTGGGCCCTGACGATGACCAGCAGCAGCAGCAGTCGCGCACGGATGTACAGCAGGTCACCCGTATCATTGCGTGCTTCAAGCGCGCAGCGATGGCGCTGTCAGTTGCAGACCTGGCAGCAGTGCAGGCGAAGCCAGAGCTCTCAGCCTTCAAGGAGCTACTCGCCGCCATATACACAGTGCTGCAAGGGTACCAGGAGCGTATCCCAGCTTTGGCAGCAGCAGCAGGGCCCTTGGCCAGCGCAGTGGAGTTCCTGACCTCTTGGCAGGACGGGCCCGACATCGGGACCGACAGCAGCAGCAGCAGTGCCTTGGAGCAGGCAGCAGTAGCGCCGCCCGCCGGCCTTGCCGACGCGCGCGCAGGCCACAGCCACAGCAGTAGGAGCAGCAGCAGCAGCTTCGGTGTCAGCATGGGTCTGGGGTGCACAGCCCTGCGCAGGGGGCCAATCTGTTCGCCTCTCACCGCGCAGAACAGGGCCCATGTGGGGGACATGCTGCGCCGCTACGCGGCCGCGGCAAGTCCAACGCGCAAGCTGAACCTCACCATGGCAGGCATGTGCCATATCCAGGGCAGCATCAGGGGGCAGGGTGGGCAGCAGTACAAGCTAGCGCCAGGGTTGGACAACGGCTGCAGCATCACCGCCGGCAGCGAGCACTGGTTCCTCGGCAACCACCACCGGTTCCTGTACCCGGGGAGCCCTGCGCAGCTGTGCCAGCTAGAGCAGCCCATCCCCATCGGCATGTTTGCCGGCCGAGAGACCTGCCACGCCACACACTGTGTGCTGGGCCTGCCGCTGCAGCTGGGCCAAGGCGTGTACCCTGTTGACGTGCTCATCGTCAAGGGGGGCAACTTCGACCTGGTGCTCGGCAACAATTTTATGTTTGACTACGCAGCGCGGCTGTGGCAGCGGGATTTCAACAGCAGGGACACAGGGCGCTACCTCATCCTGCCGCTGACCCCGCGCTTGTGCGCCCCTGGCGTGTCAGCACCGGAGCCCCCTCCCAACGCCCACAGCCACTGGTACCCCCAGCAGCGCCTGCCCCTCCTCTACGACGTGTGCACAGACACCCTGACTGTCACACCCGTCTCGGAGTACAGCACGGCATAGACGGCTGGTTGGTATAGGTATGTGAGTGTTTTGTGTCCTTATGGCGGGTTTATAGTCGTATCCAATGTCTGTATGCAGTGAACCACAGCAGGGGGGGTCTGAGTGTGCGGCTGAAGGGGTTTCACCTGCTGGCCCTGAACGCATCTCAGCCTTGTTGGAGGCACTCCGCCTCAAGCGAGATTTGTACCCTCATCTGACTGATCAGCAGTATAACCAGTTGGAGTGTTTGGTTGTGGCGTATCATGACGTGTTTGCATTGACTGACGATGTCATTGGTTGTGTGCCGGAAGAGAAGGAGGTGTTCCATCGTGTGCCCACTCTTCCGGACATGAAGCCCGTTCGTCGCAAGGGCTACAGCATGAGCATGCATGAGCGGTTGGCGCTCAAGGTTGAGTTGCAGCGGTTGTTGCGGTTAGGGGTTATCAGGCCTAGCCAGAGCCCTTGGATGTCTCCTGTGGTGATGGTGCCCAAGCCCAATGGCAAGCTGCGGCTCACTTGTGACTTTAGGGGTATCAACAAGGGCACCGTTGCGGACCCTTATCCTCTGCCTACTGTTGATGAGATGTTGGCTAGCATGGCTGGTAGTACTATGTGGAGCCAGCTGGATGCAGTTTCTGGGTTTTGGCAGATCCCAGTGCATCCAGATGATATCCCTAAGTGTGGCTTTACAACATGTTTCGGCAACTATGAGTGGGTTCGCATGCCTATGGGTATGGTGTCCAGCCCTGCCACATACCAGCGCCTGATGGACCAGATGCTGGATGGCATTGAAGGGGCTAGGACATATGTGGATGATACATTTGTATATTCTTGTGACTTTGACAGGCAGCTTGACTCACTGCGGCAGGTGCTTGCCAAGGTGCGTGAGTACAAGTTGTTGCTGCAACCGTCCAAGTGCAGCTTCTGTGTGCGTCGTGTTGTGTGTTTAGGTCATGTGTTGGATGCAGATGGCATCAAGCCTGTGGAGAGCAAAGTGCAGGCCATTGTGGACCTGCCTCTGCCTGATTCTGTCAAGGCTTTGAAGGGCTTTTTGGGCATGGCAGGGTACTACCGCAAGTTCATCCAGAACTTTGCACACCTGTCAGCACCCTTGATGGACATGCAGAAACGTGGCGTGGCTTTTGAGTGGGATTTGGAGCGTGTGGCTGCTTTTGAAGCTATCAAGCAAGCCCTTGTGTCTGCTCCCTGTTTGGCAGCGCCGCGGTGGGACTTGGATTTTATCCTCACCACTGATTGGTCTTGCGCTGCAGTTGGGGCAGTGTTGTCTCAGATTGACCCGGTGACTGGCTTTGAGCATCCCATTGCTTTTGCATCACGAGCCCTCACCGCAGCAGAGCGCAATTATGCGCCCACTGAGGGTGAGTGTCTGGCAGTCAAGTGGGCTGTTGATAAGTACCGCTATTACTTGCATGGGCGCAAATTCAAGCTGCGCGTTGATCACCAGGCTCTGGTGTGGTTGGACTCTGCCAGGTTTAACAACAGCAAGCTGGAGCGGTGGGCTTTAGCACTGCAGGAGTATGATTACACTGTGGAGTACATCAAGGGTGAGACCAATGTGGTAGCTGACCACCTGTCTCGCTCTTGTAGTGCTGTTGTTATGCGTTGCGCGTATGCCCAGGCCAAGGTCCCTTGTGTGCCTCGTCGTCAGCGCCAAGCTATGCGGGCCTTGGTGCCCTGGGTGCGCATGTGTGCAGCGTGGCCCGATCAGGCGGCCAAGCAAAGTGAGCTTGATGCTGTACCCTGTGACGTGTGTGGCCACGCTGGCGGTTTTGACAACATGGTGATTTGTTCTGGGTGTGACCAGTGCTTCCACCTACGTTGTGTGGTTCCCGCCATGTCTACCGTGCCTAGTGGCGAGTGGTTTTGTTCTGGGTGTGATGTTCTGTTTTCGAACTCGGTGGACGAGTGGAAGGACGATGCTACAGTCCTCAGCTATCACGCTAGTGATCCCTATTTGGATTCGGTGCTGTTGGCTTATGTCCGTGGTGATCACTCTGACGCTGTGCTAGCCGCCTTAGCGCCTGATCAGCGCAGGCTAGTACAGCGTCGCGGCCAGCGTGTGCGGGTGCACAGCAAGTTGCCAGATTGGTTGTCTGTTTGTCGTGTCATTGGCGGTCAGGACTGTTGGCGCACCTGTCCCCCGGTTGAGTACCGTTGGGACTTGATTCGGGCTATGCATGATGCTCTGGGACACGGGGGGGTCAATCAGACCTTGGCTTGCTTGCGCCACTCTTTTCACTGGCCGGGCATGTCAGGTGATGTCAGCATGTTTGTTCGTGTGTGTGACAGTTGCCAGCGGCGCAAGCTGGTAATGCCGGAGGCACCCCTACTGCAGGAGCCTGTTGTGCGTGGGCCCTTTGAGCATGTTCATGTGGATCTGTGTGGGCCGTTTGACACACCTGTAGTGGATGTTCATGGGCGCATCAGCATGCCTGAAAAGCCTTTGAAGGCTCATGTTGTTATCATGGTGGATTACTTCACCAAGGCTGCTGAGTTTGCAGTGGTTTACAGCAAGACCCCAGCCGCTGTGGCCAAAGCATTTTACTATACATGGATTTGTCGTTACTTCGTGCCAAGTCATGTCACCAGTGACAACGGTACTGAGTTTGAAACTGATTTTGTACATTTGTTGGCGCGTCTGGGTATCAAGCACGTACACACCAGTGCGGTGCACCCCGCGGCCAATGGGGCTGTTGAGCGGGTTGTACAGTCTTTTAAGGCTATGCTCAGGGCGCACATTAACGCCCACCCTGAGCATTGGTTGCAGAGTGTTCCTGTTGTCCGCATGCAGTATTGGTCTCGCCTGCACACGGCCCTGGGCGTCAGCCCTCATGAGATGGTGTTTGGTCGCCGGCCTGTGCATGCTGTTCCTTTGGCAAACCTGTTTGCTTTGGCTGGTCAGCGCTCCCCAGTTGTGTCCGTTGTGCCTGACGAGTGTGCTGATCCATTGCTACATGTGCAGCGTTTGCAGCAGCAACTGCTCGCGCGTGACGTGGAGGTGTTTGAGCGCATTCGGGAGCAGTTCAAGCGCAATGCTGCGCAATGGCCCAACCGGTTCGACAATGCGCGCCCTCTTCACATGGGGGAGCCGTTGCGTGTTGGTGACTGGGTGTTGGAGATTGTTGCTGGGCCCGTCCCTTCTTTGCAGTCGCGTGTGAAGGGCCCCTTCAAGGTGGTAGATTTTGTGGGTCCTGGTGGTCAGATTGGCTTGTTGGAAACTGGGCGTACAGAGTTCAAAGCGCCTGTACAGTTCAGGCGTCACATCAGCACCTTGGCAAAGTACACGGCCAGGCACCATCTGTTGGCTCCTTGATTTTTTTGGTCTGGCGAGGGTTGCCCTGTGGTGGTAACAATTCACACCACTACATTATGTAGTAGTTTGAGTTGTGCTGTTGTGTCTTTCATGTCACAGCCCTAAACCCCACAACAGCATCTGTGTGTGCATGTAGGCTGTGCCTGCATTGCAACATTGTCCGGTGTTCGCAGATGGTTTTGCACATGATGTTGTCTGTCTCAGGGTTTGGTTGTTACCACCACAGCGCAGACAGGATCCCCTCCCAGATGGTTGTTGTGCCTTGCTTTTGGGTGCTGTGCTCTGCTTTTGGGCAAGACTTGACACGTTCGTAGGTGCTGGCTGGACACAGGTGCCCTACTCATGTTAGCGGCAAGTTCAGTAGAACCTCTTCGTGTGTACTGTGCTCGCTTTTCATTTGTGCTTGTGTGCTGTGCGTACGTTCAGGCCAAGGTCCCTTGCCGGCTATGCCGTTCTCTGGATACTGTGTGGACCTTGGTGCCCTGGCGGCGCCTTGTTTTAGTTTGGCTTGATTCCTTGTCCTGCGATGTTTGCTTGCTTGTTCCAAGGTTGAGCGTGGCTCCCTTGATGTCTCTGGATAGGGAGTGCACCATGCGCTGCATTCCCCTCCTCTTGTCTGCTTGTTCCAGGGTTGAACGCGGTTCCCCTGATGTCTGTCTGTCGGTCTGTCACATGGACGTTCCATTCCCCTGTTCTCGTCTTGTCTGAGGGTTGAACTAATTCCCCTCCAAGTGGTTTTTCTGTCCTGTTTCGGTCCTGCATTTACGCTTGGGCACACGGGTGCTCTCTTCTGTTGTGATTTTGTGGTGTTTTTCGCAGTGTCGGCTGGTGTCTCTTCTGCATTGCCCACTTGGTGTGGTGTACTATGTTCCGGGCACCCCTGTGGCCTTGCAGATGCTTGTGGGGGTGTGTTGGCAGGGTGGGTGCAAGTTGTGTGTGGCTGGTGGGGTTGTGTGTGTTGGGATGTTCCTTCCTTCTTTTTTCTGCAGTGGTGCAGTCAGGTGGATTCGGGGCGGGTACTGTCCTTCCGCTCTTCCTGCTCTGGGGGGTAGGAGGCGTAGCCACGCAGTTGTCGAGCAGGCTGAGCGTTAGTCCAGCAGTTGGGGACTGACGTGTGTAGAGATGTGTGAGACTGCAGTGAGAATGCAGTGATCAGCCTGTTGTGGTGAAGTGGACACTACATTCTATCAGGGTGTCAGGTTCAGTGAGTGGAGTAGGAGACGCTATACTGTAGCAGAGTGTCGTGATGAGAGTGAGAAAGGAGTTGAATCAGTTGTACAGCCTGCATGACGCGTGTGTCAGTGTGTCTGGTTACAGCGGATGTCGATGAGGTCATAACAGTAAGGATACTCGGTTCCTGTGACTACAGCACTCACTGAGATATGTGATGTGTAGTGTTGTGCAAGTGAAGCAATGGCGAGGAAAATACATGGTAACAATTCACACCACTACATTATGTAGTAGTTTGAGTTGTGCTGTTGTGTCTTTCATGTCACAGCCCTAAACCCCACAACAGCATCTGTGTGTGCATGTAGGCTGTGCCTGCATTGCAACATTGTCCGGTGTTTGGGATTAACACGGTCCAGCTCAGTCGATAGACGTGGTCTCCTGAGTCTTCAGTCTCGAGTCGTTTCTGTGGTTGGTTTCAGTGAGAAGATCGTCAGGTGGCTGCTTCTCGCGTAGCGGTCAAGGACAGCGTCCCTTTCTTGCAATTTTGTACCCCTCGCTTGTCAAACTATATGTACATTATTAGGTAGGGGGATCGTTGCCCTCCGACTCCACCATATAGCCACCTGACGATCTTCTCACTGAAACCAACCACAGAAACGACTCGAGACTGAAGACTCAGGAGACCACGTCTATCGACTGAGCTGGACCGTGTTAATCCCAAACACCGGACAATGTTGCAATGCAGGCACAGCCTACATGCACACACAGATGCTGTTGTGGGGTTTAGGGCTGTGACATGAAAGACACAACAGCACAACTCAAACTACTACACGAACCAGTCTGGCCTGCACTCATACTTGGGTGGTCTGCCAGCCACCATACCATACCAGTTTGATGCTCGCCAGGCTACCCCCTGGAACTGGCCTTCCGCAAACGGGCGCCCATCAGCATCTGGCACCATCGCACGGCAAAACGGCACTCGATCGCACTGCGCCAAGTCAGCAAAGTTGTCTATCCTGAGTGCTGTGCAGTAGTCCTGAACAGCCGCCAGGTAGGCGACAAACCTGCAGCCAGCATACATAACATGAGACGGCTGACAGTGCTTTGCTGTATCTACATACAGCTGAAAGTGCACCTCCCACCGACATGAGTGATCTCACTTGCCCAGCACCCATCACGGCATGGCCAGCAGCGTTCAGCAACGGTACGTACATCTCTCCGTCTGTGGTGGGCCAGCCCAGCTCGTTGATCAGGCACTTGACTGTAGATGTGCATTTTGACTGCTGCAAGTGCTGTAAATCTAGCCTTGTGCTGCTGTTCACAAAGCTGCACACCGCATTTGGCTGCTCCTGCAGTGACCCCGTAAGACTGGCTGCATTTGCAGCACTGCTGACTGCGAAGCTTGCCAACAACAACAAAAAGCCGCAGAGCACCTGAACGACAGGCGTGGTTCGGGCTGGTCCTTCCATCACAGCTGCAGGTGAACAAATGTGTTGTGCGCTTGGTGTGTGGCCAATTGAGAGCTTGCGACATAATATATCAGACCAAATGATCCAAACGCAACCAGCTTTCCTGCTGGCGCCACAACCCCGGGTCTACGGTGTGTTACGGAACACAGATATGATCACTTTTTCCGAAACCGCGTGTACAGCCTTTTTGGGAGCACCAGTGACTTCAAGCTGTGTCACTTGAACATAAAAGTTAACATGAGAAAAGAAGCGTTGGTGATTATTGCTGTCTTGGGGGCAGCATGGGCAGCACAAGCAGGAGACAGCAAGTGCTCACTGGCACCACGGCACCAGCATTTTAGTAAAGCCAGCAGCGGTGGCACAGCATGCGCGACACAGTGCGTGTTGGACCAGTTGGGGCAGCCTCAGACAGCAGCAGAGAGGTGCGCGAGTTCAGTCTGACAAAAGCAGTCCGAATGACTGGAGCAGCATACACCAGACTGCTTGTTTTTGAGCACCTGATTGGCAGGCTAACAGGAGCATTGCTCTCGCGACTTGAACTTTTTTATTGCTGCTTTGGTGTAGACTGCACATGTGCAAGACCACCCCACTCCAGCGCAAATTGTGCTGATACTGATGCCTGTGATGCTGTGCTGGTGTGGTGTCCTGCAGGCTCCTGATCTACATCACAGCCGTGTCGGAGTACTGCGCTGCCCTCAGCAGTAATATGACCCTGTGCCACAGCGAGCCACTGTGCCAGGTGATGCTGTTTGCAGGCAACGCTGCAGTGCATGCCGTGAGTGATCCTGGACAGGCAACTGCACAGGACTGGGTGCAGGCTCTCACCAAGCATACCCGTCAGGAGTGCTGGCCGGATTGGCTGGGCATCCTCAACCAAGAGTGCCCAGGCTCCAGACAAGCGCAGGTCAATCAATGCTTGCATGCATTTCGGGCCGAACGCAACGCTGATGATTATGTTTACATCCCATCCGCAGCCCGCTCATGTCCTCAGGGATGCATGTTGATGAACTATGATACATATAATAGACATAAAAGGGCATGCGTGCCGCTGTGGATGCTGCATGAGTTGTGCGGCGGTCGGTTATGTGTGACAGCCCCTGATAAGTTTGAAGGTGGTGCACAGGCTTCACACTGCATGTTGGAGGAAGCATTGCTGGAAGAATCTGGCAGTGTTGCCAACAAAACTGCAGTTTTGCTATCGCCTATGCCAGGTCTAAATCATGGACTGACTTCCAAGGATCATGCCCTCACCGTCGTGCGGTGGCACGGCTGTTGAGAGCTGTGCCAGAAGCTTTTGTTGGGGATGGTGGGTGCTCGCTCGAGAAGTGGGTGTCCACCAAACCTGATTTTGCAATGTACGTAGCTCGAGCGCGTACTTGTGGCATTTTTCCTTATGTTGACCTTCCTTGGGCTGAGGTTGAGGATAGTCGGGGGCTGCAAGCCTGGCTGTGGATGCCTGAATCCCTGGCTCAGGTAGCGTTGTTTCAGTGTGCATCTGGCTACCTTCACATGCATGCTGTATTGTCCACCCTGTGGAGGTCCCCTGCGCTGTATAGCAGGCTGTTGGAGGGGTCAGGCAGCTGGAGCCAAGCACTGCCGCATGCTGGGCAGGTGTGTCGTGCACTCTGTCTTGGGGATATCACACAAGCATCTGCATCAGGGGCAAATTATGTCAAAGTGTCTAGAAGAAACCGTACATTTTCGCTTGAGGGCGCTTTGACATCGTATTGCAGCAGTGCACTGGCACTTCAGAAGGCAGCATTAGTCTTACCGTTAGCTGACGGCTCACAGTTTGGTTGTGCAGATGCACTCAGTAGTCTGAAGGAGAACTGGTTCCAGCACCAGTTGCTTGCAGGTCTGTGGCTTGAATGAATGAAGGTGTTACACGGGTTTCTCAAGCAACTACGTTGCAACTGAACCCAGCCACGGATGGACACAACCAGTACGGAAGGGGGCCGTTCGGACAAACCCCACCATCAAAAGCTTGTCACGCACACTCAGTGTGCTTCCAGATTGCGAAAACAGAGATATAATACACTGGAAGGACTGAATGGCGCCAACGGCACTGCTTCTCGCACCTGCAGGGTTGCGATAAGAAAGGGCGGACGGAACAGAAAACAGCGAACACACAGCTGCGAGCCACAAACCACTCCCACATGTTGCAGTGGGCGTACGTGGGGGCAACTTCACCGACACCACCGGTCGCTGCACTGTTCACAAGCCAGCAGAACAGAAGTCACACAGCAGCCAACAACTCACATGTCAACACATGCAGACGCTCAATGCCTAACTACTCGCAAACCGTTGCCTCCTGACAGCACAACATGCCATGCAATGAAAGGCTGCTGTGTGAGCGCAAGCCCCTGCGCCCGCTTAGGGATGATTGCAGAAACCGCAAAGTCAGCCAAGACGCGCCAAAACTCCCCAACAGCAGCACGCCCTGCAATGCGCTCTACCGTCAGCAGAGGCAGTGCAGGGCCTTCTGCTGCCACAGCCCAAGCCACTCTGCGGCCAAAGTCAACAGCACCTATGCCAGCCAGACACACCATGTCCCACACAACATGATGCAGCCGGGATGAGGTTTCACCCCCATCCACAAAGCTGCACACTGCAGGCCGCGATCAGCAGCCAACCAAGGGGGGCTGTCGCCCACCCGGTGAGCTCGCAACTGCCCCTCAATCTCCGCCCGCACCGCCCCTGCAACAGGACACTCCCAACAATGGTGCTGTACACCGGGCTCAGCAGCCCCACAGGCTACACAAGAGGTGCCTGTGTGCATGCGCTGAGCCGTAGGGAACGCATCGAGGGTGAGCCGCCATGCAGCCTCCTTGTGCTCATTAGGCACACGCAGCTTCCACCACCGCCGAAGCACCCGAGTGACCTCGGGCAACTCGCCCACAATTGGCTGCAACATATCAACAGACAACACCCTCTGACGGAAGGCAGCATGCCTGTCAGCAATGGCTGACAGCGCATCCAAGGATTGACACTGGGTGGCCAGCGACACAGTGAGGGACTTAAGCTCCACCACATCCCCATTGCGAGTATGCCAACCCAGATCAGCACACACCCTGTCCCTAGCTGCGGTAAGCTGAGCCTCTGAAACGGCCGGCAGCCGCCCGGATGGCCTACCCCGCAGCACTACACGTGCTGCATCCTGCCACGCACCAGGGATTGCCGCCACCAACACAGCCAGCTCCTCCCTAGCCACCACCATGTTAGCATACCTAGGGCGATGCTGCAACACAGGGTCCCACACATGCATCCTGTATGCCTCCTCCCTTGCCCCCAGGTCAGGGATGGAACAGATAGCCTCAACCAGCTGCAGCCAATGCAGCGCCTGCCCTGCACATTGCAGCTGGGTGAGGCCAAACAAGTCAGGCACAACAAACTCCAACCCCACCATCACTTGCCGCTGCTGTCCATACCAGTCCCACTGCTCCCTCTGCGCCACCACCGGATTGGACCACAATGGGACATAGTAACACCACGGGCCGGGCTGGACCGGGTTAGCGCCCACATGGCGAATATACGGCAGAGCCCTGATGCCAAGGGCAAAAGCACGCAAGGGGTCTGGCAACAGCTGGCCCCCAGCGTCCCTGAACAACCGACCCCTGTCACACAAGGCCAAGCCCCAACAACCCCCACCAGGCACCACCGGCACATGGTGCTGCAACAGTTCCCTGCTGACTGCAACCCAAGGCTTGCGAGCATCCCCCACCAACACTTGCACTGCCTCACAAGCCAGGCGAGAGTGAAGGTGGGCCCGCACTGGCAGCAGACCCAAACCTCCCTCCCTAGGGTGGGCCTCCATACACGCCCTGGGCACCCCTGGTGCCCGTCGCTGATCATCATCAGGGCCCAGGCCAGCATCAACAAGGGCAGAGGCCCATTTGATAAGTTGCCTGGCATGCTCAGCTGGCAGGGCCCCAGCAAAGTGTGCATGATACAACAGTGTGGAGATGGCATACCCATTGAACGCAAAAGCACGACCAAACATGGACAGGTCAGGGATGCGGCTGATCCTCTGCACCCGTTCCCGCACAATGCCCAGCCGATGCGCCCAATCCACTCCAACCACCCCCACACTGCCAAAGACAACCCCCAGGCTTTTGCAGGTGTCACGCACCGCCATGCCTGCCACAGGGGCAGGGTCCACCACCGCTTGGCCCAAAGGCAACAGTTGACACTTGGGCGGCTGCACCCGCTGGCCTGTAGCATCCCCATACACCGACAAATGCTCCAGCAGACCAGAAACATCAGCCTCCCCAGGCAGGAGGGGCTCCACATCATCAGCATACTGTGTGGCGACCAGCCTGCCGGCTGCAACATCAATACCAATGCCACACTGCTTCAGATGGCAGAGCAACGCCTGCCCTGCAAACAGGTACATCAGGGGTGCCAGAGGGCAGCCCTGCCTAACCCCAGCACCACACTGAAAGAAAGAGCTCTGAAAGCCGTTGACAACTGCACATGTCAGAGTGTCTGTCAACAGCAGCTTCATCCACTGCAGAAACCCGGCACCCACCCCAAGGGTCTCCCCAGCTGCAAACAGAAACTCCCTCGACACAGTGTCATAAGCCTTCCTGAAGTCCAGGAAAGCAGCTATGGCTGTTTGGTGGCGGGCACGCAGCACCTGGGGCAGCAGCTGCAGCAGCCGCACACTATCCCCTATGTGCCGATGCTGCAAAAAAGCACACTGCGCTGGATCAATCATGACCCCCGCCACTTGCAACAACCTGTTGGCCAGTAACTTGGCCATAAGACGGTAGTCATAGTTAAGTAATTGAATGGGGCGATAAGCATCCACATTGGTGTGCACCCCACCAGGTTTCAGCACTGGCACAACCGCCCCATCAAGAAACCCCGGCGGGCACTGCTGTGTTGCCCCAACGGCCGAGTACAGTTTGGCCAGGATGGGAGCAAGCTGCTGTCGGTACCGCCTGAACAGTTCTCCGGGAATACCGTCCACCCCCGGGGCCTTGCCAGGCGCCGTACGCAAGATGGCCCGCTCTACCTCCTCAACTGACACCGATGCACTCCCCAGCTCAGCAGCTTGCTCGGCCGTCAGCCGCTGGCTGTGCTGTGCCATGGCCTGCAGCACCGCCTGCTGTGCTGCAGGCTGCACCTGCGGAGTTGTGCTGACCTCTGCATACCGGCGTCCCACAATGCTGGCCAACCCCACCCCATCCACCACCAAATGCCCCGACCCAGGTGCGTGCAGCCCAGCAATGAATGACGCTCCTTGGCTGGGCCGCAGCAGCTTGGTCATGATAGGATTAGGCCTCTCCCCCAGATGCACCCACTGCTGCCGCCTACGCTGCCGCAATACTTCCTCCTCCTGGGTGAGCAGGCTTGCAAGGCCAGAGGAGGCATCCTGCAGTTCGGTCACGGCTGCCTGCACCTGTGCCCCATCCTGGCACTGCGCCAGCCGCTGCCGTGCTGCCTGCACTGCACCCCATGCTTCCCTTCTGCGGGCTGCCGACCCCTGATTGGCCCGCCGGGCTTTGGCTTCCCGGTTGAGGGCCTGCACCTGGAGCCGCAGCCGCTGCTTGAATGATGACCACCCCACTACCATAGCTAGCGGGTCAGATGGCATTGCTGCATCCTCTATCGCCAGCCAGTCTGCCAGCTGCTGCTCGCACTCTGAGTCCCCTTGCAGGGACAAGTGCAGCTTCGGGAGGCCTGGGCCCAACACCCCTGGCCCTGACGGCAGCAGCTGCACCACCACAGGAGTGTGGTCGCTGATTGATGGTTGCTGATCTGCATGCCGGACAGCTGCCACCTGTGGCAGCAGCCCTGTGCTGACATACACCCTGTCCAACCGCGAGATACCCCGAGGGTGAAAGTAGGTGTATGCTCGCTTGTGGGGGTGCTTGGCCCGCCAGACGTCCCGCAGGTTTGGCACACACCGCCGCCACGCAGCTGTAGGGGCTGTGTCGTGCGTGGCAGCTGCCCCTGGCCCCTGCTGCTGCGACGGCTGCGGCTGGCTCCCGTCCCCTTCCTCCCCAGGCCCTGCCCCCTGCTGCTGCTGTTGCTGCTGGCGCGGCATGCGGCCGCGATCAACGCTAGGGCAGGGCGCAAAGTTCCAGTCCCCCAAAGCGACCATGCGGCCCCCAGGAGCAGCGGCACACCACTCCTGCAGGGTGCCTTCTATGATGTCTACGTTGCGCTGATATTCTGAAGCATGGAAATACACCCCAACCAGGTCCAAGTCCTGTCCCCCCCACCGCAGCGGCACGCGGAGCAGCCTGCCATTGGTGGCTGGGGAAGACGGACCTGGTGTCGCCCCACTGGCACGAACCTGCAGCTTGCCGGACCGCAGCAGGCTGTCCTTGATAAGTACTGTCACCCCTGCCCGCAACTGTGCTGTCTGCTGATAGGCTAGACACCAGTAGCTGCGCCAGCCCCTGGCCAGCAGGCGTGACTCTAGCTGAGTGCGCTGCAAGAAGCTGACGTGTGTATCGGCTGCCACTACTACATCCAAACCGAGGGCCTTGTAGAGAGCCAACAAGCCCTCTAGCTTGGCTGCCAGCCCATTGACGTTGTGGCAGCCCATGCGCAGGGTTGGAGCCCTACGCATTTAATGCTGAGGGGGGGCCCAGGGGGTGGCCGGCCACAGCTGTGGCGAGCCCCCTTCTGGAGCGGGCGTGCCAGCGTACTGCGAGGCGCTGAAGCCCGCTGGGATGATGGAGGGAAGTGCGGCCTGGCTGTCCTGCTGCTGCTGCTGCTGACGGCGCTGGACAACCCTGAGAGAGCGGCGCTGCTCTTGCTGCTGCTGTTGCTTAGAGAGCACCACCCTGAACTGCTCAATGCGCTGCCGCTTCAGTTCAGACCCTGCCGCCCGAGCTGTGGCTGTCACGTGCTGCTGTGCACCTGGGGTGCCTGCTGCTGGGCCGGCCTGCGATGCAGAGGCGGCTGCCTGGCGGCGAGCCAGCTTGCGCCGGCTCTCAGACACAGGGCGCTTCTTGGTGCCGCCAGTGCTGCTCTTGGCGTTGCTGCTGGTGCTGCTGCTGGTGCTGCTTGAGGCAGCTGCGGCAGCTGGCGCGCCCTCGTGCACGGCTGCAGGCGGGGCCTGCTGCTGTTGCCCGATCGGGCCAGAGGGTGGCTGCTGCTGCTGCTGCTGCTGCTGCTGCTGCTGCAGGTCTGGTGTGGGCCGCTTCTGTGAGGCAGGTGCAGTGCCAGCTGACTGCGAGGGTGACTGTGCAGCGTCAGCGGCTGGGGCCTCCTGCTGCTGCCTCTGCTGCTGGCGCTCCCGCTGCTGCTGCCGCTGCTGCTGGCGCTGAGCCGCCAGCTCAGCCGCCTGCTGTTGCCTGTCATGCTCCTGCTGCTCACGCTGGCGGCGCTGCTGCTCCTGCTGCTCTGCAAGCTGCTGCTGGGTGCGGGACGCAATCCACTCGCGCTGCATAGCATTGCTGGCTCCCTTGCGCAGGGCGGCAGCACTGAGGTCTGCTGCATCTGTGCACTCCCGCAGCTGCACGAAGAAACTGCTGGTGCCGTCTGGTGTGGGCATCTCCACTGCTGAGGGTGCGCTGGCTGTGACTGCCAGCACCAGCTTCACCTCATCCCACAGCTGCCGCTGCTGCTGATCCAAGGCCCAGTCCGCTGCCAGCACAGTGACGCCGGCTGCTTCCATGGCCGTGGCCCACTGCTGCGGCCCAATGCCCCGCACCCCGCACAAGCTGAAGACCCGGACTGGCAGCCCGTCATACCGCAGAGTGTACTGCTCCCCACCGTCCGGCAGCTGCAGCTTGCCGGTCTGTGGGTCCAGTAGGCCCTGCAGGGCTGCCTTGCTGTGCAGAATGAACTGATAGGACGCGTGCATGGCTGCAACCTTGCGCCCTGCATGCACAGCATCCTTCCTGAAAAACCTGGGGTGGCTCCAACCCAGCTCCCATCCGTCCCTGCTCACCAGCTGCTCAATGACGGTAGCAAAGCTGCTGGCCATCTCCCCCGCTGCAGCAAACCGCTCAAGGACTGGCCGCAGCGCTGCCGGTGCCATGCCCGCAGCTGCTGCCTCGGCGACTGCTGGGTCCTCCATGCCTGCAGGCTGCGCCTCAGACCAGGTATCCCGCAGGCGCTGTACCTCCTGGCCGGATGGGCAGTCCTGCAGTTGCTGTGTTGCTGCTGCCCGTGCTGCTGCATCTGCTGGGTCGATCAGCTTCTGCACCTCCAGGGCCACTTTCCTGGAGGCCAGAGCCTCGGGAGGCAGCAGCAACTTCAGAACTCCTGGGAAGGAGTGCATCTGTCGCTGCTGCCTGTTGTGTGCTGCATAGGCAGCCTTGCTGGCAGTTGCTGCTACCCTCCTGTTGGGCTGATTGGGGGTGGCTGCTGCTGACCTGCCAGGTGTGGCGGTGGGCTGGCGCCCAGCCGGGGCAGCACTGCGCTGCTGCTGCTGCTGCTGCTGCTGCTTCTGCTGGGCCACCCGCCCTGCTACTGCTGACGTGCCTGCCTGTGAGTCGGCAGGCATGTTTACGGAGCTGATATGCTGCGCTGCTGCACGTAATGGATACTAGACGTACCAAAAGCACTGTTTATGCACTAGGCTGTCGCTCGGACTGGCTGCATGGGACTTTCAAACTTGCGAGTGATGCGATCCCGACAGGCCAGCCAGTCTACTGCGGACGTGCCCGCTGCCCACGAAGAGTGACATAATGCATCAATACGAGTACAATGCGCAATTCATGCAGGCCGAGTTGACGATCTCTCGACACGGTCCACTGGACACGATGGAGGAACGACAACAGAATGAATCAACTGACCAACACTGGTTGTGCTGGAGTGCATGGCTGGCACACACAAGCTGTGGCTTGTGCTTGTGGCTGGCCTTGTACTGGTCTTATCGACATGTTGGCTGTTGCAGATAGCCGTTGGCAAGCACTGTTGGGGGGCATCACAGGACACGGCAGAAGCGTGCAGCCGGGACAACTTTGTCAAAACAGCACCACCCTCTTATCATGGATCTAGTTTGCCCCTGAACCACAAGCGAAGTACGTGGGGCTACGCTGTATATCGCCTGCTGAGCATTGTGCGAGCCTGCTGGTATGTAGCAGATGTTGCCATGCGTGCGACCATGTTGTTTTACATTTTTGGGCCGCCGATAGCCCATTTTTGGGCCGCCGATAGCCCATTACAATATGTCGGTGGTCTTCAGATCGCAAGGTCTGGGGATCGAATGCTGGCAAAGACACTGGCCAGGCTGTGATGTCCGCCCACCCTTGTAGCGGCTCGCAGTGGTGAAGGGGTTTCGGTGGTTTACCCTTCACGCGTGGTGATACCAAGCTTCGGCTTCGGCAGTTAACTAGGTCTGGAGAGTACCACTATGTGGTGAAAGTATCCAGTAATGAGGGAATGACAGCACAGTGGCAGCATATGCAGCGGCAGTTCCATCTCCCCTTCCCTCCTTTATTTTTGTTCTCTGTTACGGGCCTGGCCTGCCGGTAGGTGTTGCCAGCGCCGTTCAACGGTGGTGTTGGTGGTTGCTGGTAATCATGTGTGCCTCACACGTGGTGACCATGCTGCTGATTGTGCCAGGCGTGCTGTCAGCATACGACTTGCTTGATTTTGCCAGAATGCGCCTCAGCGTGGGGTGTTGTTTCCTGTTGTTTTTCAGCTTTGCCTGGGTCATATTTCTGGGGATTGTCTTTGGGGTGGGAGCCTGGTTTGTAGTGATAGCTGACTCCTACATGATGGCTGCCCTGTGTGGTGTGCCAGAGCACAAGCTTCTGGGCAACAAGCTCAACGTCGGTGCTTACACGACCCTGCGGTTCATGTGCCAGGGTGTGGTACAGGCGCTGCCGTCCGCCCTGATCAGCACAGCAGCCATTGACGCATTGCTTGTGGCAGTCACACCGGAACGGTACTCACACCGCGTCCTCACCATGCAGCTTCTGTGGGCATCGCTGCTGCTGTCGATGAGCCGCTTTGCTTGGGAGGTTGTATCTTTGGCGGTATTGACACATCGACTGCGGGCACACTGCTTTGTCACTGCGATAGTTGATGTTATTCACCACCTGCAGCCTGGACAGTCCAGCCGCCCTTGTACGGTTGCTGCACCACCAGGCGGGCCCCCCTCAGAGTTCAGTGAGAGGGGCCGCGATGGCGACAAAGCAAAAGCAGGGCTTGTAAGCTTGGATCTTGGTCAGGCCCTTGGTCGCCAGGAAAGCCCCGGCATGCTTTACCAGGTGGGCCAAGGTGCACAAGCTGTGTTGGCAGACCGCAAGGCTGCTCCAACAGAGATCCAGGAGTTGTCAGCCGTTCGGGTGGAGCAGCCAACAGGTGAGAGTGTTGCTGCTGGCCAGGCAGCTGCCATGTCCACGCAAAGTACTGTGCAGCTGCACAGCAGTTTGTCAGCTGCTGAGGGTGACTCCTGCTGCAGTAGCTGCGGTGGGCCGCAGCAGTACCCAAGGTTCACTATTGTGTATGTGTGGGTGGTATCGCTGCTTGTGGGGGCCTTCATTTGTGTGGTGTGCAGCCACATTATCTGGCCATGGCTGTTTTTTTTCGCAAGTCAGATTACAGCTCTGAGAACCGCATGCCAGCGGCTCTTCTGTGGCCCTACAGCCTCCTGGGTTTGTGGGGCAACTGGCAACTGTCTGGTTCGATGAAAGGCAGCGTGGCTGCGCTTGGCTCGTGTGATATGCAAAGTATAACATGCAATCTCACAGCTGTATAGTGCAGTGACGTTGCATGGCAGTGTTTACCAGCAGTTCTGTGGATGGCAGCATGCAGTCAGGCTGGTGCAGGGTGTGGCTGGTCGGCCAAGAGCCTCTGGCACAGACTTTGCAGAAGTTGCCTGCGACAGGATGGCTTGTAGGCAGCAGCTGACTCGCAGAGTTCTTGTGGTCGTACCGTACGACCTTGTGGTTGATACTGTGTGCTCACTTGTGAGCATGTGAGTAATGTATGGATGTTGCTAGCGTTCTGGGTTCTCTACTGGATGAAGGGTTATGCATGTTGCTTGTGATGCACTGCTGCTGCCTGTGCTGTGCTGACATCCTGCATTTGATGTGACTGGGGAACTTGCTGAATGGACGTGCATGTGGCCAAACCGTTGTGGCAGATGCTGCTGGGGCTCTAACCCACTGCAGGACATCCTCACAATGCAGACAGAAGTGTAGGTGTGTAGTCACCACACCGATGTGCTGATGCATTGGCCACTACCAACACCCTGTTGGGATCTTTTGCGGGCCCTGCAAGCACACCAGCACGCGCAGGCCTAGGTTCAGCAATGATCTTGATGCTGTCCTGCAGTTTCTCATGCAGCTGCATGCGGGAGGGCCCAGCACAGCTGCCAGGCCCCCAGCACGACCCTGCGCAGGCTCGCGCAGGACCCGCCTCCTGCAGTAGCAGGCCAGCCCATGCAGTGTCAGCACAGCAAGACCTGCAGGACAGCTCTTTGCCACTGCAGCCGTGTTGCTGTGCTGGGATGTGGTGCTGGCAGCAGAGTGTTTTGTGGCTGCGTGATGTGCCGCTGGGTTGGTACTCATCCAGCAACAGCTGAGCAAGGTGGCTTGCTGTGCTGCATTGCATCGCCAGGAGGCCATGCAGGAGCCTGTGGCAACGGTGCTGGCTGAGCAGCAAGGCACTAGGTGGTGTGTATCATCCAGTTCCTACGCTGTTGCAGATGCAGTGATGTCTTGCATGCAGCAGCAGACATGCTGTAGGATGTTGTGGTGGCGCATGTAGGGGGCATTGGGCTGAAGCGAATTCAGGTTGATTTGCTGGGGTGTGGGTATGTGGCGTTGTCATGCTACTCGTGGTGCGATAAGCTCGGGCAAAGCAGTGCAGATAAATGTCTGATTGGGGCTTCTCCTGAGTGGGTACTTAAATTCTGCGCCCTTCACTTGAGTGGGGACTTCAATGCTGCGCCCTTCACTTGAGTGGGGACTTCAATGCTGCGCCCTTTAGAGGACAGTGTTGATGCCCAGGTTAGTGTTGAATGCTTGGACCAACACATCAGCCTTCCCACAAGCGTGCACATCCTTTTCAGCGCGGTTCCCGCGCAGCTCTGAAAATGCTCATATGGTGACCTTGTCCAGCAACCTGCAAGCCAAAGGTGACTGATGCTGCTTTGACGGCCCAGGAGGTGACATGCATCCTCACTTGAAAAATATTCCGCCCCCGTGCGCTCTGCTCGCCTGCTCCAATGCTTTACCAGCCAGAACCAGCACCCCTTCCCAAACTGTGACATCTGCAGTCTCGCTAGTAGGTGCCACTTGTAGAACAGTCCCTTAGGCACCTTGACACCTGGCTGCATTGGTGACGACCTGCAACATGTGTCTTCCTGCATCCGTACTGTACAATTCCTGAGCTGCCATGCGTGCCAATGTTACTACACTAGCTTACTGCCACTAGCAGCAGCATCGCAGCATCCATCAGCCTCCCCCACAGCCACAAGCCCCGCACTACAGGTGCGCAACCTCCCTGCATGCCTGCAGTATGACCTGCCCTACCAGCCATTGGCTGCACCAACTTGCTGGCTGCCTGTCGCAGGGCAGTATGACGAAGGGCACTAAACTAACCATTGGCTGCTACACGAGCTGCCCGTCTGGCCATGGGCTGCTGCACCAGCTAGCCATCTGCCATTTGGCACCATCCCTCAAGGGGCTCAGTGCTCAGCCCCCTCCATGGCTTGCTGCTGTGGTGACCAGCTTGCCGTTCTTGAATGTGCTGATGAACTGCTCAGGCACTGGGTGCTCCACCACATCCTCAGCAGAGGGGTCAGCAGCCACCAGCACCACATTCATCTCAGACGACTTAGCTGTCACCACCTGCAGGGAAACCAGGCACGACAACACACCACATGCAATTATGGTTGAGTCCTTCGCTCCAGGCGAGCGTTCGCCAATGGTTGGCACGGAAACACACACACTCAGATCCCACTGTGAGCGAAGTTGACATTCGATAATCTGGGTTGCCTTCTCAACACACGTGCCTGCATGCACGCTCTGCTCGCCGGCGGTCTGCACGCATGCCGATAATGCAGAGAATGAGCTCCCACTTGGAACATAGAGGACTAACCTGGAAGTTGGGGTTGTCTGCGAGTGCGGCAGGTATGTAAATCTGCACCCCGTCACACTTGTCCACCGACACTGTGGGTGAACTGCCGGTGCACTGCACCTGCAGGGCCAAGGTGCAGGCACACAAGAAACGAATTTTCTCTCGATGCGCTACGCTCGGGGGGCCAATCAACCACCAGTCAAAGCACAGTGTTAGTGCCATGCGCCCCTAGCCACCCCTACTGTCGGTTTGCATGTCCACAAGTACAACGTTTGCACCTCCACAAGTTTGCATGTCCACAAGCACAACCTAGCATGTGTTGGACATGCTGCTAACACACAGCAAGGGCTGCGCCAACGCATGCGAGCTGCGCACTACCCGCACAAGTACCGGCTCAGGCTCCAGTGGTGGTGGTGGTGTGTGGTCTGGTTGGTGATGGTGGTGGAGGTAATGGTAAAACACCCCGCCCCCACCCCATGCACAAGACCTCCACAGAATGCCACTGGCGGATCAACGCTGCACAGGCCACAGTCTATCACTATGAAACCTGCGCGATCCCGATATGTGTGTGCGCAGCGTCAGCCGTGTGCATCGCCCTGCGCACCTGCATGCCGCTGCAGTTGACGAGCTCGCAGGAGGCGATAACATCTTCAAACACCACCCCCGTCTTCTGGCACTTGTCAATGCTGATGGCGTTGCACTTGCCCTTCACCTGCACAGCAGCAATGCACAGGAGAGTAGAGGGCCCATGGCCAAGAGCTGGGTGCACACGCACCGCTGAAGCCCTGAAACCTTAAGTGCTGGCCTGCGCTGCAGCAGGCAGCGAGAACTGCGAGAACTCTGAAAGGCACCAGGCCTGCCCTGAACCCCTGACAACCAAACCACTTGCTTCACGGCTGTCATATAAAATCAAAAAGGCATAGAGGGTTCTGGACCGGCCGCCAAGCAGCTGCCCACCCACCTGCACCACGCTGCCGCTGCAGTTGTAGATGTAGACGCTGTGCCGAGGGTCTGTGACAGTCACTACCAGCTCCTGTGCACCTACATAGTTCTCAACAACCCACTTGCGCTCCTGCTCCAGCTCCAGCCTACAGTAACAGTAACAGAGCAAGAGTTGTACGGTAGGCATGCATGGCATCGCATGCACACAACAAGCAGCCCTGCTGCACACGGCACTCTCTCAAGACCTGTGCCACACCTATCGTTGGCATCAGGCAATGAGGAAGGTACACACACCATCTGGCGCAGCCATGTGTGCACAGCTTCTCCGTGCCGACTGCATGGTGCAACATGCCACAGGGCTTGTTGATACGACCAGATGCTAGAGGGGTGTTGCTGCCCCTGCTTGATACCACAGCCAGCAAGGCTGCCGTCATTACAGTACAGTACAGCAATCGGGGACAGAGTCCCAAGCGCGGCACTAGCCAGCGAGCCAGGGGCTCATGAGGATGCCCCGAAGGGCCATTACACACACCTGGGTGGCCCCTTTGCAGCAGCTGCAGGCGCAGCCTTGGGTGCTGCAGGCGTTGCTGTCACGTGGCCGCTGCGGTCTGCCCTGTTCTTTGCCTTCATGTCATCAGTCACCTTGCGCAGTCCTGACGTCACAGCAGTACCCTGCAGGGGGACATTGGCACAGTCAGCGGTAAGCACCCCTGCAATAGCCCTTGATTACGGGCTGGCAGACGCGGCAGGACCATGATCGCCACCACCAGCATGGGACATATGCAGCTGCTCACCTGGCTCAGAGCCTTCAGCGTATCCTTCATGCCACAAACATCACCACTAGGTACTGTGCCCCCTCCCCCTCCCCACCACCATCACTGCACCGACCAGCATGCTCACCCGCCTGGGTGCCTTCAACACATTTTGCATACCTCCACCACCACCGCCACCTGCTGGTGCCCCCTCACCTGGCTAAGCGCCTGCAGCACGTCCTGCATGCCTCCACCTCCAGCTGCAGGTCCCCCCCCCCCCACACACACACACACACTCCATAGTATGCTAGCTATACACGTTACTCCCTGTGCTGACACACAGTCCCTTCCCCACCACCAATACTGCAGTAGTCACTCACCTGGCTGAGTGCCTTCAGCACGTCCTGCATGCCACCACCAGCTGCAGGTGCTGAGCCCCCCCCCCCCCCCCCCGCCCCATCTTCATCCCCATACCACTACCACCACCAATTCACCAGAGAACATGCAGCGGCTCACCTGACTGAGTGCCTTCAGCACGTCCTGCATGCCTTCACCTCCAGCTGCAGGTGCCCCCCCCCCCAACACACACACAGTCCCTTCCCCACCACTACTGCATTACCCACTCACCTGGCTCAGTGCCTTCAGCACATCCTGCATGCCACCACCAGCTGCAGGTGCTGCCGCCGGCTTGCTCCCAGGCCGCTCCTTCAGCAGCAGCTCCGACAGGTTAGCAGGTGCCGGCGGAGGGGGTGGAGGAGGGGCCCTGGGGCCCCCTGCTGCTGCTGGCTTGGCTGCAGGAGCTGCTGCAGCCGCTGGGGGTGGTGCTGCTGCTGGTGCTGGTGCTGCTGCGCTGGCTGCTGCCTTGGCAGCTGCTAGGCTGCCGCCTGCTGGGTTCCATTTGATGCCTGTGGGCATGTTGATGCGCACAAAGGCTTGCAGCCCCGTGAACAGGTCCTGCATGCGGCACAAGCATGCAGGTACAGTGGTCAAACAAAGACCATGCTGGCAGCATGAAAGGATGCCAAGCAATCCCTTGAGTGCACATGGAGAGCACACTGCAGCAGACGTGAGGTGTCGGCCTTGCACTTCTCCGTCCTATCTGTCTGTTGCATTGTTTTCAGCATGAGCTCTTACCCATCGTTGGTTACATGTTCCGCGCCAAACTCCCTCCCCGCTGCGCCGCCCAACAACGCCCGCTGCGCCTATGCCTTCTTCAACCCCTCTGCTTCACTGCCCTAACCTCCCTTGATACATGCGACCTGCACATCATCCAGTCCTCTAATGTAACCCATAAACCCTGCAATCCAAACCTGAACCCTGGGTGCTAAAGCACACATGCACATGCTCGGGAAGGATGCAGGCGTCAGGAACACCAGCAATGAGGCCAGTGTGTGCCCTCCCCACTTTGGCCCCTCCGCTCACCCACCTTGAGCCCCTAAGCCCATGCGACCTGCCTGTCGTCCACTCCCTTGATGGATCCCTGTCACCACACAACCGGCGTGCCCCCCTCCCCCCTCTGCCCCCCCCCCCCCCCCGGGCCGCCCCAAACCCCCGTGCTGACCCACCTTGAGTCCCTTGGCCCATGCGACCTGCCTGTCATCCACACCCTTGCGGTATCCCTGTCACACCACAACCCACGTGCCCCCCCCCCCCCCCCCCCCCGCCCCCCAGGGATGCCCCAAACCCCCGTGCTCACCCACCTTTGACCCCGTTGGCCCATGCGACCTGCCTAATGTCCACACCCTTGATGTATCCCTCACCCCACAACCCACGTGCCCCCCCCCCCCCCGGGCCGCCCCAAACCCCCGTGCTGACCCACCTTGAGCCCCTTGGCCCATGCGACCTGCCTGTCGTCCACTCCCCTGAAGTCCTTCAGCAGCTTGTTGGCAAAGAACTCAGCAGAATTCCAGCTCTCAGATATGTGCTGGGCAGGGGGGTGCAGGCCTACAAGACACCACAAGCAGGACAACATGCGGCACAACAGGGTGGGCCACAAGTGCAGACATATGCAATGTGATGGTACCTGCTGATGGCCTGGTTTGAGTGGCCGCAAGCTGCAGGCGCAGGCTGTGTGACAGCTGCCTTGACGGCTGTCAGGCTGCTGATGGTGATGAGGGCTGCACATGCGTGCAGCCGCTGCTTCAAGCGGCCTGCCAGCAGTGTGTGTGACATTCTGGGCACGATGTGCCTTGCTGCTACCCACAGCTGCTGCCACAGCAGGCCCTGGTGTTACAGCGGCCTGTGCTGAGGTTAGTCATCCCTTGCAATGTTGAGCAGCCAGCAGGAAGCGCCTTACCGCAGCTCGGCCCTGTGTATGCTAGCCAGCTGCACCCTGCTGATCCCCACTGCTAAAACACTACCTGGTCACACTGCCAGGTGTGCTACCCCAGTACATGTCCATGTGTCAGCACTGCCTTACCACAGCTGGGCCTGGGGCTGGCTTGGCATACACATTGTATGCCAAGCCAGCTGCGCACTGCTGCTACCCCACTGCACAGCAGTCCCTGCTGTCACAATGACGACATCAGCACTTGCAAACATTGGTCCATGGTCACGGCCTTACCGCAGCTGGGTCCTGTGTATATGCCAGCCAGGTGCGCACTGCTGCTACCCCACTGCACAGCAGTCCCTACTGTCACACTGACGACATCAGCACTTGCATACATTGGTCTATGAGCACGGCCTTACCGCAGCTGGGACCTGTGTATGCCAGCCAGCTGAACCGCAGGAACCACAGTAGCCTTCACTATGGCCATAGCCCAAACTTGCAGAAAGGTTGTAGAATACAGGCTTACCGCAGGTGGGCTCTGTGTGTGCAAGCCAGCTGAGCCCCTGGCATCACAGTAGCCGTGAATACGGCAGTGTAACATAGCCCTAACTTCCCATTAGGTTGTGACATACATGCTTACCGCAGCTGGGTCCTGTGTATGCCAGCCAGCTGAGCCCCTGCAGTGCCTCTGCCACCTCCTTTGAGCTGGTTGAATGCTACCAGCTAAAATCTCGAGAACCACAGTAGTCAAGACTTTAACCAGCATGACGTAGCCCTACGTTCCAACCGGTACAAGCTTACCGCAGCTGGGTCCTGTGTATGCCAGCCAGCTGAGCCCCTGCAGCGCCTCTGCCACCACCTTGAGCTGGTTGAATGCTGCAGAGCGCCTGTTCTCTGCTGCTGCGGAGGCCGCCACCATGTGCTGCGCAACAGACTGCAGGAGCTGCTGCAGCTCCGCCACCTCAGGTTGCTGCACACATGGAAAGAAGGAAAGCGCAGGATACATATGAGTTTGAGTGGGCAGCGGGCGGCATGGCGAGCATGCTGCATGTGCTGCACAACATACTGCAGGAGTTGCTGCAGCTCTGCCACCTCAGGTTGCTGCACAGATGGAGAGAATGACAGCGAAGGATACGTATGAGTTTGAGCGGGCGGCATGGCGAGCATGCTGCATGTGCTGCGCAACATACTGCAGGAGTTGCTGCAGCTCCGCTACCTCAGGTTGCTGAGCACAGACACAAACAAGTGTCTGAGTGGGTAAGGGGTCATTTTGACAGCTGCATGGTTTGATGGTGGTGCCTGGGGGCCTGAGCACACGGGAGCTAACAGCGCAGGAGATGCATGAGTGGGTGGCAGGCTGCATGGCTAGCATGCTGCATGTGCTGTGGCATGCTTTAGGGTGAGCGGCCTTTGCTACATCAAAGCTCACAACTGCACCACCTCGCAACCACGAGCTGGGTGGACACGGGCTCATCATGAAGCCACGGCTGAGACTGCTGTTTCAAGGTGCAGAGAATGCTACTGCAGCAGCATGCTGCAGAAGATGGGCAGTGCTGTTGTGAGAGCACCTGCTCCACCCACGCTGCTCACCTTGGCATGTGCTGCCATGGCCAGGATATTGCGTTGCTCCTGCGCAGCAGTGAAAAGCAGAAACTGGTTGTGCGGTGGAACGTCCCAGACACCAGGCTGTCTCTAAGACTGCTGCCTTGCTCTCAAGTCAACTTGGCATGTGCGCAATGCAGCTTGGGCGCTCAGCACGCATCTTCAGCTCCTGTGCCGTTCCAGACAGGGGCTCACCTGAAAGGCCTGCTCCACATGTTTGCTCGCCTCCAGCACCTGCAACATGAACATGCAAACACACACATGCAGTTGGCTGCTGACTGTTTGGTGCGGCTGGGACATGCAGGGCGAGATTGCCTGCTGTGACGTAAGGTACCCCAGCAATATCGCCGGGGTTCATCAAGATGCTGATGTGCAGAGGAGACTGTGACGCATGATGGCCCTCAGCAACAGCCAAATCTGTGACACAGCAGCGCGTAACAAGCACAGCTGCAGTGGGGCTGTCTGCCTGCTGCCTTGACACACCTCTCCCCCCAGGTCAGTGGCCTGCTGCATGAAGGGCTTCAGGTTATCCTGCAGCAGCTTGTCATATGCTGCGATGCCGCCGCCACCAGCAGCAGCACCAGTGCTGACAGCACCTCCAGAGGACCCATTTGCTGCAGCAGCATGCGCACCACCGCTGCTGGCACCGTTCGATGCGGCAACTGCTGCAGAGTGCCCAGGTGGAAGTGCAGTGCCTGCCTTGCCAGCCAAGGATGCCTGCATAAACACAAGGACGGTTGAGCGATTACCGTTGGTTGCCAGCTGCACGGGTGTTGGGGTAGCGTTTTTTTGAAGCTGATACACCGTGTTCGTCTGACCGGGGGGAGCGAGGAGCGATAGCACAGTTTTGGGCAGCTCAGGGGGGGGGGGGTAGCAACTGGAATCTGGCCTGATCTGGCCTGATCTGCAGTAAAACAGTGCTGGGAGGGGGGGTGAGCAAGGAGCACTTTGGCCCCTGAACCATGCCCCCGGGGGGGAGCAACTCCATCCTTGACACAGACGAACACGGTGTGTCAGCTTCAAAAAAACGTTTCCCTTGCCTCAATTTCAAGCAGGGCTCCTGAGGAGCCCTCCATGCTCACCTCGAAACGCAGAAGCCTTTCTGTGACCTGTTCCAGGCGGTTGATTGCCGTGTTCAACTCTGTTGGGCCCGTCTGCACAGTTGAGCAGTTGTAGGTCAGTTGGTGCTGCAGCTACTGCTGTGCTGCTGCACAAAAAACGAGCAGCTGTGCGTCGTACCATAGCTACTGCGGTGTTATTCGGAGTCTGTGATTATGATTCACTGCATTCCGAGGCCGGTGAAAGCAAGTAGAGGCTGCAAAGAGGTGATCAACAAAACTGTAACCCCCACACTCGACTTGGCGCTGGACGGTGCAGCGAAGTTTTTGCTGGTGCAGCAAGAGTTGCCATATGGTCGGACAGTCGAGGGATACGTCCTGGCACGACTAGGGTACGGACTGGTAAACACACACAGTCACCTTGCATTTGAACCCACTGGTTGACCAACACAATTACACAGAGTTGCCAAAACATCATTACAACCTCTGACTATTAGATTTGGCTGTTCTTCAGCTCTCCACGTCCATGGGGGCAGCGCCCTCTGCTCCGCCAGCTGCGTCGCCACCTGCTGCACCGCCTGCATCAGCACCACCACCACCGCCTGCTTCCTGCTCTGCTGCTGCCATGGGGGCGTCCTCTTCAGCCTTCAGCAGCTGCAGGAACAGGAACAACAATGCATAACATGCAGAGGGCAGTGGGCTCATGCACCTGCGCTGTAAGACAGCCATACCCAGCCTGGCAAGCTGTACCTTACCGGCACAGAACATGTACTGAAGCCAATTCACCCCTTCAAACATGACAGAACACCATGTAATGTGCCATGCCAGCTGACATCACAACACAACACTCACCGACACGTATGGCTCCACGTCATCGTCATCCAGCATCACGAAGGGTGCGCCTGCGCCCACGATTGCGATGCTGACGTTCTGCTTGGTGAGCTCCCCCTCGCTGAGTGTGGCTGCCAGGGCCTTGAGCCCGTGCTGCACCAGGTCCTCAAGGCTGGCGCTGGAGAAGGTCTCAAAGTGCTTCTCCAGGTACGTCTTGGCAGCCTGGCAAACAAGTGACAAGGAAAACAGGTGGAGGGAGAAAGGGGGGACAGAGTGAGCCAAAAGCCGGTGGGGCATGACTGTCTTGTACAGCCTGGCGGTGGGGGAGGTCTCACAGTGGTTCTCCAGGTGCGTCTTGGCAGCCTGGCGGACAAGTGACAAGGCGGACAGGTGGAGGGAGGAGGGACAGAGTGAGCCAAAAGCCCATGGGGCATGGCTGTAAGGCGGTGGGGAAAGTCTCAAAGTGCTTCTCCAGGTACGTCTTGGCAGCCTGGCGGATAAGTAACATGAAGAACCAATGCCAGCAAAAAAGAGCGGCAGCGTGAGCGAGGGGGAAGGGGCATCATGGCTGTACAACTGGGGACGAGCTGGGCTTGCTGCAAGCACTGGATCTACCCAAGGCAGGTAGCAGCTACTAGCTGTCGACACCTCTTGTTCAGCTGCCTGTAACTTCAAGGGCTGCATGCAGAGCGATAACCTGAGTTTGACCAGCTGGCACGCCCTTTGTTCTGAAGAACTGATCAACAGTACACACCTGTGAGCGTGCACCAATTGCCATTGCCTTGTACTCATAGTAGTTGCCGGATGGGCATGTGTTGTACAGGTGCGGGCCAGTCTTGTCGTAGCCACCGACCAGCATGCCCACACCGAAAGGCCGCTTCCAGGAGCGCTGTGTGCAGACCTGGTGCTTGTCTGCTACCTGACGCACCAGGCGGCCCACTGGCATGGGGGTCTCGTACACAAACCTGCAGGCAGCAAGAGCAATGTGAGCTGACACGCCACAGGGGATACTGCTGGCCAGCCGGCCGTCAACACCAGGGGCTGATGTCATCGGTGAAGCAGAGCAAAGAAACCTTGGGGGCACACAACTGCAACTGCTGCTCCTGTAGGAAAGCAGTGGAGGCATGGAGACTGCAGAGATACCAACAGTACATGACACAGGGAAACTGCAAGGAAACACTCATCAGCCTTACTGCCACGCAGTGACCCAGCAAAATGCACAGCAGACACCTCTGCTGTCCAGGACGCCTCCGTGTGTGTGCCAGACAGCACCATGAACATAAAGAGCTGCTGCTGCCGCTGCTGCTACTGCAATACCTGTGGTTGATGCACTCGTTGCGCATGTACTTGCACAGCACACGACCGTCTGCTGTAAGTCCTGCGATGGCGATGCCCATGTGATCATCCACCTTGAACATCTTGCGCTGGTAGGAGGACATGTCGTTCTGTGCACGCTTCAGCGTGGCCAGCACCGCATGCGTCTTGCTCTGCAGGCAAACAAGTAAACACCACCACCAGCATGAGCACGCCGATGCTGACACTGCATGGGCTGACCACCGTTCTGTACTACAGGAGGTAGTACCTCCTTGGCTTAGGCTGCTGATGCTGCTGCGTGTATGCTGATGCGCATGCACTGTCGCATGTGCAGCAAAAACAATTGCTGTTCAGGCAACCTGGGGACTGCTGCTCCAGACAGGGAAGTTATTAGCTCACCACAAGGCCCACTGCACAGCTGCCCTGCTTGACTGCCTCCATGGCATACTCCACTTGGAACAGGCGTCCTTGTGGACTCCATGTTGTGACATCAGTGTCATACTGCAGCGCAAACACACCCGCATCAGCATCCCCTGAGTGACAACCTCATGCGCAGAAGCACTGTGATCAGCCAGACCACCCCACAGGCAGTACCTGATTCCGGAACATCCTGCCGGCCTACAGGGCACTGATCTTCGTCCCAGATATGGGTAGAGACCACTGGTCACGCTCTGGACGATGTGTGAGTTCGCTTCGCTGCTGGCTTGCAACACAAGAGGGCAGATCAAAACCTTACGCAACTGCTCTGCTGATGCCTGCACACGACCTTTGAACTAACGAGACGGCGCAACAACCACATGAACCACTTTGCCGTTGGTGCTGCTCTGCTGTGGCAGAGTCAGACCTTGATCGAGGTTCAACGTTGACAAACTTTGGAGCACACTGACAGGCCTTTGGGAAGGACGGACAACTAGAAAGTCTGCTGTCAACGCTCATTGTCAAAGCACGTAACGCATTGTGGGCAAACCATACACAGCACAACCAACAAAGAGTGCAACCATGCATTCCCTACGTGCTGCAGCCCGCATCTTGGGGCCCTCCCAGCAGTGGCTAACAGCCACATCTAGTGCTGCCAGACACATGTCCTTCGAGGCAGCAGGCGAGGACCCCTTGCTTGAGTTCAGGGAGAACGTGGGGCAGTTTGCCCAGTCAGTTATCGCACCACATGCAGAGGAGGTGGACAAAGCCAACGATTTCCCAAAATCAGTCAACCTCTGGAAAGAAATGGGAGACTTTGGACTCCTAGGTAGGCCAGCATCAGCCCTTGCTTGTGCTTTCAAATGCCACCACTCAGTCCAACCTGGCGCCAGGTCAGCATCAACTGTCGCATGGCCTGTGCAGGTATCACAGCTCCTGAGGAGTATGGAGGCCTCAACATGGGCTACAGAGCACACTGTATAGCGATGGAGGTACGATTTATTCAATTGTGATCAGCTGGTGTGCTGCTGCGAACACGCCCTCGGCACATGCTTCATATCGACTGGCAGTTGGTGTTTTAGTGGGTGGGGCAGCTGCAACAGACTGTTTACACGGGCACTATGTGATGATAACCTGATCCTCTAACGTTACAAGCAGCTTGCTGGCTGCCCCTCTCATACGGTATGCCAAGCAGCAAATCTTTGCAGAGCCCACTCGTGCATCCCTCAATCACATGACACACACGCCCACTCTGCCAGGCCAGCCCTACACAAACGGCAGTATCAACCCAGGTGTTGGCAGCGGCCTCACAGCATACATCATCACCTACTCACAATGCTTTGATTCTGCCACTGCATCTGCTGGCTGCCACAATGCTTTGATTCTGCCACTTGGTCTGCTGGCTGCCACAATGCTTTGATTCTGCCACTTGGTCTGCTGGCTGCCACAATGCTTTGATTCTGCCACTTGGTCTGCTGGCTGCAAAAAATCTGCTGGCTTCAGGAGCTGAGTCGTGCTTCAGGTTCAGTGGGCCTCAGCTACGGTGCCCACAGTAATCTATGTGTCAACCAGATCGTGCGCAACGGCAACCAGCAGCAGAAGGAAAAGTACCTGCCCAAACTTATATCAGGCAAGCAAAACAGCAGGATCCTTCATAGTTTTTCAACAAGGCTGCCTTCTTGCTTCTGCCAGATGCTCGACTGCCTACTAGTGCGGAGGACTCCAACCAGTTGAAAGCAGCAGCAGAGAGATGTTGGGGCTGGTAGCAGCAGCTCGTATCAAGCTTGCAGCAGTGTGTGGACATCACCAGTTGCACCAACCTGATACTGGCAGTTGGTTTTACATGCAAGCACTTGTCATGTTGCCTGTGCTAGGCTGTATCACTAGGCTGTACCGCTAGGCTGTACCGCCGCCCCCTGCCCCTGCTGACAGGGACACTCTCGGTTTCCCTCTTCCCCTGCCTGCTGCGGGTATCGTATGCTGCAACAAATTGTGTTTCCACAGGTGAACACATTGGGGCGCTGTCTATCAGTGAGCCGGGAGCAGGGTCTGATGCAGTCAGCATGCGCACCAGGGCTGAGCGCAAGGGGGACAGGTACATCCTCAACGGCACAAAGATGTGGTGCACAAACGGACCCAAGGTGAGGCACATGGCTGTACACTCACTAACATCACAGCGCACTACAGTACAGTACATCACAGTACAATAAAGTACAGCACAGTTCAGTACAGCACAGCACAGTATAGTACAGTACAGTACAGTACAGTACAGTGATCGGGGACATGGTCCTACTCCCAACAGTAGCCAGTGAGCATCGGGCACATGAGTCGTCCAGGCGCGCTTGCAGTACACAGAGGCTGACAGTCCGTCTAGGTTCGGATCATGCCCCCCCCCCCCCCCCCCCCCCCCCCGCGCCCCCCTCGCTGTGCTGTGCTGTGCCTGGCCCTCACACCTACTCATCAACACCCCTTCTCACCCCTGTCATCATCCCCAGGCCAGCACTGTAGTGGTGTATGCCAAGACCGCCCCTGACAAGGGTCCCCACGGCATCACTGCCTTTATCGTGGAGAAGGGCACCCAGGGTTTCAGGACTGCACAGAAGCTGGACAAGCTGGGTATGCGGGGCAGCGACACCTGCGAACTCATTTTCGAGGACTGTGAGGTGCGCACACAGAGATCATATGCGTACATAGAGACTATGGACACTATATACTTTACAGTGAGACGGAGCACAAGCACGTCAGCGTGTGTATGTGCTTTGACACTGTGCAATGTTGTGATGTGGCTGTGCATTGTTGTGATGTGGAGCTCGCCTTTGGTGCACATGCGTGGTGTCATGGGGGACAGCCCAGCAACCAAAAGCAAGTCTTTCAGTGTGAGGACAACGGCATGGTTGTTGCTCACGAACGAATGCCCTCTCTCACACAATGCACCTTCTCCTGTTGACCTGTTATCCAGGTGCCAGCAGAGAACGTGCTGGGTGGTGAGAACAACGGGGTGGCTGTGCTGATGAGTGGCCTTGACTATGAGCGCCTGGTGCTGGCATCAGGGCCAGTGGGGCTCATGCAGGCGGCACTGGACGTGGCGCTGCCGTACGCCACACAGCGCAAGCAGTTTGGCCAGGCCATCGGAAACTTCCAGGTGTGCTGGGGCCAGGCTGATGTCCCTGCTTGAGAGGCAGGGCAATCATGAACGTACGCGCTGTCTTGCGGTCTAGCAATTTACATGCGTCAGGAGACCATCGCCACCTCCATGCAGCCGTAACAGTTGGCATGAGTGCAGCCCAAATGTACAGGCACTATTATTATGGCCTCACGTTGTAGCAGGGACACCCTGAGGTAGTAGTGAATGCTGCCCCTTTTGCTGTTATATGCCGCAGTTGATCCAAGGCAAGCTGGCGGACATGTACACCTCCTGCCAGGCCAGCAGGGCGTACGTGCACTGGGTGGCTACGCAGGCGGATGCAGGGCGCGCCACGCGGCAGGACTGTGCCAGTGTGATCCTGTACACAGCTGAGAGGGCCACGCAGGTCGCCCTGGATGCCATACAGGTCAGTCAGGGAAGTGATTGATTGTAAACACAGGGAAGTGGTTGTAAAAAATCACAAAGCGGGAGGGGACACGGGGGGTGGGGATTTGGGGGGCACAAAAGCATGCAGGTCGCCCTGGATGCCATACATGTCAGTTAAGGATGTGGTCGATGCAACCACAGCAGCGGAAGGGGACAGGTGGGAGGGGGCACACAAAAGCATGCAGGTCGCCCTGGATGCCATACAGGTCAGTCAGGAAAGCGGTTGTTGTAAACACAACAGCAGGAGGGGACACAGAGGGGTGGGCGCACAAAAGCATGCAAATTGCCCTGGATGCCATACAGGCTAGTCAGGGAAGTGGTTGACTACAATCACAACAGCGGGAGGGGACAGGCACGAGGGGGCACAAAAGCATGCAGGTCGAATGGATGGCATACATGTTGGGCAAGGGTTCAGGAATGTACGCTTACAGGTCAGCACAAGGAGGAAGATAAGGGAGATGGGAAAGGATGGCAGCGCCGTCAATGGCTGGGGCCTGTGAACATTCTGTCTTGCTGTGCGGCTACATCTGTAAGAGTAGTAGTAAGCAACGTCCAGAGCGGCAGGTGGTGGGACAGCTGGGCGCATGCAGTAATTGGATGTTCCACAGAACATCGCCAGTTTGGGGAGCCAACAAATGGCTCATTGGGCATGCAAAGTGGTGAATCAATTGCCGGACAGGACGTGTGACAGTGCAGGCCATTTCAAGGCACACAGTGACAGACTGTCTTCAGCGCTGCCGTTGCGGCTTGGACAGGGACATCTGGAATCACCTGCATGTTGCACGCGTGTTTCTGCTGCTGCTGCTGCTGCCGTGTCCACAGGTGCTGGGCGGCAACGGCTACGTGAATGACTACCCTACTGGCCGCATCCTGCGGGACGCTAAGCTGTACGAGATTGGAGCAGGTGTGTTGTGCAAGATGCAGCTGAATGCCTGCAGGTTGTGTTTGGAGGGAACGCGCACGTGGCGAGATTGCGCTTGGCAGCGGCAGCATGTCTGAGGTAACAGCAGCTGAGCGCTCAGGGCATTGAACTTTCGAGTACACTCCAGCTATGTCACATATGCATCAACATTGCGCACAACCTGCAGGAAAAAGGCATTACGTAGAGGCTAAGTTCTGGGAGATGTGGGTCCACCTGCTTCTCACCCCTGCATGCCCTGTTGTCTGTTGTCCCCCCCCCCCCCAAACCAGCACCACAGCAACATACACACAAGATACCCTGCAACCTTGTTGTCCATGCGCTGCCGCACCTGTTGCTGCACCTGTTGCTGTGCAGGCACCAGTGAAATCAGGCGCATGCTTATTGGCAGGGAGCTGTACAAGATGACAGAAGCATCCATGGGCAGCTGAACATGAACATGAAACGGGCAAGCCTCAGCACATGCATGCAGGGCAGCATGCAGCGTTTGGATGAGCAGGGTGATTCAATTAACATCAAGCGTTTGGCTGAGCTGAGCTGGGTTGTGCGCTGTCACAGTGAGTTCGGGCCCTGCAAGCTTGGCAGGTCGACAACAGACGTCTGTTGCGCGACACCCAGCTTGCAGCCTGCCTTATCCAAACTGGGACCAGGCTGTGTGCGTCAGCAGAGGGGAGTGCATGTGCAGCCGCACAAGAGGGAGGGGGGTGTTAGTGAAACAGTTGCATCAACACCCACAGCCGGGTGTGTGAGGTTCATGCACAAGGCTCAATCCAAATTGGGCAGTTTTGAGCTTTTGTGGTGTGGACTTGTGTGGGTACCAAGGGTGCAGGTGCTGGCCTGCCTGCTAGCGCGCATTGTATAACATGACGCAGTGTACTTCTACTGTACAAGCTGTACTTTATGGTCTGCTGGGGGTTCTGCTGGGGGACGCGTATGTGTTTGTCAGGTCAGCGAGGTGTTGCCCTCAAACAGGGCTCGTGTGTTGTAGTAAGATCGCAGAGGCTGAAGCTGCCGTGTCACAGGGCACGTGTGTGTTTGCTGGTGTGGAGTGGCCGTGCTGAGGCGCACCCCTGTGGGTGGGCCAAAGGCTGTCTGTGCTTCGGCAGCAGCATGTACTGCTGTATGTTTACAATGTTATGTGTACCATACTGCTGAGTGTTTGTGTACAAGCCGTGCTGGCTGCAGCTGGTGAAGGAGGCCTTGATGGTACATCACTGTAGCAGGTGTGCGGCTGTGAAGTGTTTTTGTCTGTAAAAAACAGCAGTGTGCATGCCCAAGGAACAGACCTCAGCAATGCCATGAGGTTCGTTACAAGATCAAGGACCACCATGCACCATGCTCAGTTATGTTCATCCGCCAAGGCACCACCTTGCACTCCTAGCAAGTCGATGACACATCAAATGGGGCCAAGACGAACTACGGCCCTAGCTACCAGCTGCACTATTCCAGGTGTCGCGTGAGGCTCACTGCCCCGTCAGGTGCAAGACAGGCCTGCAACACGTTCACATTACGTAATGTAAACAGGTATACCTGTTGGCATAAGCCACCTTCTGTGCTGTTACAAACCAGAACTGCCCATTTTGACCACTCACACAACTGTCAATTCAATGGCAGTTAGGACTCCCCTTCAGTGGCGACCCCTCATTCATAACACATGTACATGCATTGCATGATCACTGTCAGGCCCATGCACATCACACAGACGACAAGAAGCAATCACTTCTAGACTGGGCGGCACACAGCCACCTGCTGAAACACAGCTGCTGCTTAGCAGCACTTCATTCACTACTGCATGCTCTGAGTGTCCAGACAGGTGTGCTGTTGACAACAGTCAGGAGGGCTGTACACGTGCAAACCACAAGTGCTTGAAAGGTGAAACAGGCCACCCATAGCAGCAGTCAGCAAGCATCCCACTGCTGAATGTACATCACCATCACTGCATAGAAGTCTCTGTGGAAGTTTGGTCGGCTAAGCACGTGCTGTTCTTGAAGCTGCATCACAACTGCACTGTACCACGCTGCGTATTTACCCCGAACAAGCATCTTAGAGAACGATTGATGCCAGACACTGCTGATTAAAGCAGGGCGAATTCAGCAGGGCATGAATGTGCAGCGCAGGCTGGTGCTGAGGTGCCGCCGTGCGCCCCCACTGGAGCCATTGCTTGTGCTGGTGTGCACAGGGATATGGCGCTTCAGCGACGTCACTCCTGACTCAGTGAGCTTTATAGTTGCTGGAGGAGGCCCTACGGGCAATGGGCACGGCTCATTTGGCAGCTGTGGGGTGCTCTGGCAGAGGCAGCTGTCACTGATGACCACCAGAATTGCGAGAAGCAGGACCACGCTCCGCGCCGGGACGCCACGAAACATTACAGCCAACAGTATGAATGTTGCAATGAGATTACTGAATGCGTCAGTCGCAGCACAACACGCCACGGGAGTCCAAGGATTTTTGGAGCAGATAGTGATGCTGACGGCTTGTAGGAAGGCGCACTGGAACCGTTGTGGAGATTTGTACTTGACTGTTGGTCTCAGCGTACCTTGGGTTGTAGCCGTGTAGGGTGAGATGGGGTTACGTAACTAATACGGTGGGCCCTGAACCCTGCAAAAAAACCATACACAAGAAGCTCAGAAGCCTCAGATCCTTTATGCTGATGCCACCACACGCACGTACTCAACCTGGTCACACAACCCCAGCCTCAGATCAATCGCCCAGAAGAGTACGGTACTGCAGTAGTACCCGTACACCCTTTGCTTTCCCCGTTTGCCCTGGACATCTCCACAGCATCACAACTGGACCCAAGGGTCTCAACCACCTGTCTCAAACACTATGCCAGTCAATGTTGGCATCATTGGTGGGGGCAATGTCGGCCAGACACTGGGCAGGCAGCTGATCAAGAAGGGCCGCACCGTACTGTATGGCTCCCGCCACCCCAGCAAGCTGCAGCAGGATCTTGCTGGCAAGGACTTGGCTGCTGAGGCGTTGCCAATCGCAGACGCAGTCAGCAAAGCTGACATCTTGATTCTTGCTGTTCCTGGTGAGGCTGTTGAACTGGTGATCCACGCCCCGTGCTGTGCACTTGTGCTTTGAGATCCAGCAATAGGACTGTGCAGAAGCAGCATCCAGAAACCTTTGATGTGGGGGTGCTGCTCTTGTTGTTGCCGCTTGCGAGTCGTGCTGCTGCTATTGCCGGCGCCGCCATTGCTGCTGTCTGCTGCAGCCAGGCTGGCGGGATGAAGAAGCAGTAGCAACCCTGGTTGCAAGCCTTGGGCCCGCTGTTGCTGGCAAAGTGGTGGTGGATGCCACCAACCCTCTCACAGGATTCCCAGGCCTTGAGGTGCTCTGGAACGGCACATCAGGTACGCACGACCACGCCGGACAGGGTGTAGAGTTGTTGGAGGGGGGGAGGGGGGGGGGGGGGGGGAATGGCACATCAGGTACGCATGGCCACGCCAGACAAGGTACAACCGCAGTTTCAGCTATAGTATAGAGTTGTTGGGGGGGGGGGGAGAGGGTGGATGGCCGATGTTACAAGTGGATAGTTCCATTCACCAGTTGGCGGCGGTCACATTCCTTGATGAACTGGGCGGACCAAAAGGATCAACACGCGGGGGGCGGGGGGGGGGGGGGGGGCTGTTTGAAAAATAACAAGGACTGACGCATGCGGCACTACAAAGGACTGCCAGATCGGATCAAGCCTGCGCAGGTTGCCGATACCCTATGTACTTGTGCAGCAGCCAGAGAGCCATCTGTGTAGCGCATCAGCAAAGCTGTTGCTGCATGCTGCATGTTGCCGCTGCGAGCTGAGCACGGCGTGTGCGACCCCTACCGACAGAATGGTTAGTTTACCAGGCTGCCCAGCCAAGGGCGCTCCTGGAAACCAGGTTATCTGGTTTCCAGGCAGGCAGCGCCGCTACCAGGTTTTTTGAGGGCTGGAATACGGTTGAAACCCGGCTGGAGGCATGGTTTTCACGCCGGACCCGGGTGGTATGCAGCCGTGGATCCGGTTTCCGGCTGGTAATCACCCTGGTCGCGCGGCGGTTACCGGGGTGGAAACCAGGTCGCGAGCCCAGTTCCCGTCCTGAACTCTGTGTACTGGTATGTCCTGTAAATCAGACTGTTACAAAGGCGATACCCGCCTGGTAACTTGGGCACTGCTTGGGCGCTGCTTGGGCACTCTCAAGCACAACATATGCAGGGCTGCACGATGCTCCTGTCTGTTTGCCCTGTGATCACAGGACTCAGGAGCCCAACAAGGGAAGCATGCATGTAGGAGGACAACCATGACACCGCCATGAGCCCTGTCATGCGCATGAGTGCAACAGTCATGACCCTGCCTGCCACATGCAGTGTGAGGTGCAGGACATAGGTTGACACAGAGCTGGAAAAACAGTGGTCTCAACAAGCCACCATGCACCAAATAGCCAAAGGGCTACGCTTGTGCTGCCTGCAATTTGCACACTGTATGTTTTTTTGTGCCTGACCCTGCCAACACCTAGCCATACAGCCGTCACGCTGCACAGCTGACATCAAACAAAAGAACACACAACACCAGGATGCAAGCCTAGTCACACCCTTTCAAAAAGCATGGCGAAACATGCACACAAAACCTATGATGTTGAGATTGGTAGGCTTTCTTCTGCTGGGACATGGTCAACTCTTGGGAAGGGGGCCCGGCTCGCTACAGGGCCCGGCCACCAGCATGCTGCTCTTGATGAGCTCCGTTGGCCGCCTGGAAAGCAGTAGGCAAGGTGGCACCATGTCAGCACATTTGTATGGTGCTTGACATTTCAAATTGTGGTGCGGCCCATCTCAATTAGAGTTGGTTGTGGACTCACACTGAAAGTACCAATAGTGGAGCTTTAGCAACAGATTGAACAGCAATTCCCGTCCTGCATAGCAAGGGGATTGACCCCTGTGCCCAAGAGTGCAGCCTGGAAGCATTTGCAGCCGAGTTGACCTGCGCATGGGTGTGCGTCTCACCTTGTTGACATTGGGCCACTTGACGCTCAGTCAGTGAGAGGAGAGTTGCATCTGCCATGGCAGCCACAGGCTGCTCTGGCTTGGCCAGCATGGCGACCCGCATAATGTAGCAAGTGGCCAGGGGGGCCTGTCAGCACCAAAGTGGGCATGTGCTGGCAGTCAGCTGCCGTTAGTGCTGCTTCTGCTTGAGATGATGCTCTTCGCAGCAGGCTTGTGCAGTAATGTGGCTGCTGCTGAAGTGGTGCATCATCAGCAGACTTTGGAAGCACTCGTGCATCTAAGCAACTACAAGGCATGTGGCATGAGCTTTGCAGCAGAACAGATGTTGACATCCAGCTGCCTGCAACCACCAAGCTGTTTTCATCGTTGGAAGCTGTTGTAAGCTGATCTCCAAACTGCAGCATGTACTGCCATGTATGGCCCACCTGCAATGTCTGTGGCAATCACATCACGTTGGTGCTGCTGTAGGCGCCTCGCCGTGTGGGGGATGTCTGTACTTGCCAGATGTGCCGGCATCAGCCAAAGGGTACCAGCGGTGGGCACTGATGCTGACCATCTTGCGTGCTGATAGCCAGCTGCGCCCACAGCAGCCCCTGGTGGTGCCTGTTCTTGGCCTGAATCATACTGGGAGCTACCATTCTTCCTTACAACTTCTTGCACAGCCCCTGCAAGCAGTCGAAGGCGTATCAGTCAGCACCCTTGGTCACTTGCCAGGCACGCTGTAGTTCTTTCACATGCTGGCCTGCCATGAGTGCTCATCTCCTTGTGACTGTCCTGCAGCAGCTGTGCTGGGCGCAAGGCGTACAACATAGCACATGCCACCGCTGCTACTTTATTATGCAAGACTGAAGTCTGGTGGTGTTACACATTTAGGAGCGGTGCAGTCTGCACACGATCCACCAAACCTACCTTACAACTGCTGTGCTGGCACCCCGCCAGTTAGTCGCTGCCACACATCAGCAGCTGCCTCAGGGTAGCCACTTGGGTTTTATGATATGGTGCCATACTGCATCTTCTGTCCGACTGCTGTGGCCAGCTGTGTATGGCGGGCAACAGCAGCAGCTGCATGACAGCAGCTGCAGCCAAGGCATCTGCTGGAGCCGAACTGTTGGAGCCGAAGTGCTGCAGCACTACAGCAACGCTTACGGATGAAAACGCACTGGTACAAGTGCAGTGAGCAAGATAGGGCTGTCAGGTTGGCGCTCCTTCGAGGCTTCGATGCTGTATGGCAGAACTGCAGAACTGCCTGCAACTGTCCTGAGGCCTCCGAACGAGGAACGAACGAACGGATTAACGAACGATCAGATCATAGAAACCAAGTTCAAGCATTCAACGGTGTGCAGTGCCTGCAGCAGGGGCAGCGGTTGAGCCTGACACATATTTTGAAAAGCCTTGGATGCTGTTGAACCACCCGTCCTGTTTCTGTTGCTATTGTTGACAGTTCTACACAAGAACTGCACTAGAATAAGTGACATGTCTGCTCTGCCCTTGATAGCCGGCTGGCCTTGCCCCCCCCCCCCACCCCCCCACCCACCCACCCACCCCCCCCCCCCCCCACCCCCCCCCCCCCCCCCCACAAGGTGCTGGATGGATGACAGTAACTCCCACTGAGTGGGAGTGACCAAGCAGGAGCACCCATAAAGTGCATCTTAGAGAGTGAGCGCAAACTTGCACATGAGGTCCACTCAGTGATTGGCTTCTGGAACAGCTGGGCTCTGCTGGCCAGTGCTTGTGTGTTGTCGCAAGGGAGGGGGGGGGGGCACACGGATCAAGGGCAGGAGGGGGAAAGGGGGGGCACAATAGGCTCGTCATGTGCGACGGCCGGCCGCGGTCTGGCACTGTATCACGTCGGGCATCTTGTCTGGGGTGCTCACCACCAGCCTGAAGGAATCGAACTGCACCTACCCAGCTGCCAGTTGCCACTAATTTGTGTTCACACGACTTGCGCTGATGCGCCACCACTGCAGCATTGGTGATGCATCACAGCGTCAGACAGAAGGCACGCCACAGAGCACTCTAACATGTGTACCCTGCAACAATCAGTCACTCTGCTTTGGGGGACGCCTTTGTGTGTGCCATCCCAATATCAACCTGAAACCTGCAGTTAGGCCACCCGGGAATCAGGCTGATAGTGGTTTCCAGGCTCCCAGGCCGGATTTCAGCCACTCAGAACCAAAAACCAGGCTGGCAAATCCCTGCCCGGTAAACTTCCCATTCTGTCCGTAGGGGACCGTGCACTGTAGTTGTGCGGCTGTTGATGCAGCATTGTGAAGTGTGAGGAAGGTGAGTCCGTCACCAGTTGAAAATGAACAAGCTGACCTGTTGGGGTTCCTTATACAGAATGCCGCTGTTATGTCTCTGCTTGCGTTTGACCGCACAGGTGGTGAGCTGCTGTCAGCTGGCCTGCCGGACTGTCACGTGTACAAGGCCTTCAACACATGCGGCACCTCTGTCATGGCAGCAGTAGAAGACATGGGCTACCCCGTGCAAATGTAGGCTGCGCGCGCGCCGGGGGGGGGGGGGGGGGAGGGCTGTCCTACCAACATGCATGCAGCCGATAGGGGCAGCGGCAATCACTTTAAACCCTGCATCGCCTTGGTCGTCATTTGGGCATGCAGCAGTCTGAGGCATACCATACCACTGCATACTGCCATGATCGTTCGCCTCTTGGCACGCGCCGCATACATCGACGGATCATCTGCTCAATGCCTGTTTGTGCTGCAGGATGTTTGCGGGGCCTGCTGATGCTGCACCCAAGGCTCTAGTGGAGGACCTGATACGCGACACAGGCTTCGTGCCCACATACCTAGGCCCTATCAGATACGCGCGCAACCTCGAGGTGTGCATGCCTGGGTTGACTTTGCATTATGTCAAGGCTGCTTGGTGCTGTTTGTACACTGAAAAGCATCCAACACCCTCCCCCCCCCCCCTTCGTACCCAGCACACCTCACCCCTTAGGCTTAGCTCAGTATCTGTGATTGTTACTGGGACGGAACTGGGTTGGTTCAACGCATGCTGTGAGTCGACATGGCCGACATCTTGCGGGACATATCAGGGCGAACCAAATGCAATTCTGCCAGGCAAGTAACAATCGGAGACATGGCCTACATTGACGCCCTGTGTGTGTTTGTGCCTGCAGGCTATGGCTGAGCTATGGATACACCTTGGTGTGCCGCCAGCAGGGTTTACCCAGGAACACTTTGGCAGCCTGTTCAGCTTCCAGCTGCAGCGCAAGCCGCAGGCATGATCAGCATGGTATGCAGCTGTCGTGTGCAATTTGATGCCAGGCTTGCAGAGGACATGCCCTGCATGAATGCAGGTTGAACCGGCATATCCGCAGCGTGTCGAGAGCTGCCAGCACACGGTGTGCAGCAGGCGCAGGTCCTGTGACGGTTGTTACTGCACTTGTCTCAGCAGTGTTGTGATTGCTCGACTGCTTGCAGCTGTGTGGTGAGAACCGTGGTTGGTGACCATGTAGCTTCTGTTGTGCGGTGGAGCGTTATCATTGTTGATGTTATGTTGTGGGTTTTGGTATGCAGGGAAGTGCAACATGTTTCATCATGTGCAGACGGTCACAACTGGTTGAAAGGACGGGATTGCAAGGTTGTAAGGATCCCTCACAGCAGCACCCTCACAGCAGGGAAGACACTGGCAATGGCACGTATGCATACATACGTTGGAACCCTGCCTGAAGAGGGTATAATCTTTGTGGGGATGTCCGATTGAACATTGCAACAGCAGCTTTGGAAGAGTTCCCGCCGGTGTCAACTTGAGCCTCCAGACGCGGCAGCTTCAGCCTCTGCGATCTTACTACAACTTCAGCCTCCTTGCTGCACAAGACAGAGGATGGTGCAGGGACTTTCAAAACGACGACAGGACACCTCTGTGTCAGACCAGCACAGCCCCAACCTTCTCAAGAAGCTGTGTTGTTCATTTGCTGCTGGGAGAGTTCCTTGCTCGATACCTGCTCGCTCCTGTTGTGCAACCATGGTGGCCAGCGTGCTGCTCACACCAATGCCGGTGTCAACTTGAGCCTCCAGACACAGCAGCTTCAGCCTCTGCGATCTTACTACAACTTCAGCCTCCTTGCTGCACAAGACAGAGGATGGTGCAGGGACTTTCAAAACGACGACAGGACACCTCTGTGTCAGACCAGCACAGCCCCAACCTTCTCAAGAAGCGGTGTTGTTCCTTTGCTGCTGGGAGAGTTCCTTGCTCGATACCTGCTCGCTCCTGTTGTGCAACCATGGTGGCCAGCGTGCTGCTCACACCAATGCCAACCAATGCGCTTGCGTAGACACAAGCTCCTTAAGGAGCACAGGAGGCCGATGCTGCTGTTGCACCGCATCTGGTCTAGTTTGAGATCTTGTTGTTTGAAGCCTGCTCCATTGTTTCTGAGTTTCAGTCTGCCAATGTAGCACTTAGGTTTCTGATCACACACCACCAAGCATGTCCATGCATTATAAGGCAAGTGCTTGCTGCATGGGCTAAACGTAGCATGGAAGAACTATTGTGACAGAATGTCGTAATCTACCACACCAAACCACGCATTGTATGTGTGGCCGTTCCCTGTGGTCAGAGCCGTTCCCGCCACAGGCGTGTGGCTGGCAGTCGGGGGTCATCGTGTTCTGGCCCAGACGGAGGGCTATAAAAGCAGGTGTGCCCTTACTTGCTTTATCAAGCGTCTTCACTATCTGAGTCAACCTGTTGTGCAACATCTGCAACCCTTCTGCACCGCCGTTGCTTGCTGTCTTCGAAACCTTCTCGACACAATGGCCCTCGCAACAACCGCAATGCGTACCACCCCCTCTGTTGCTGCAAGCAAGGCGTCTAGGCGTGCTGTTGCACCCCGTGCTGCCCTGCTGACAAACGTCAAGGTAGGCGTTTTGCTCCATCCATTGCCACGCGGGCAGGTTTGCCTTTGACGTGCCCAACCCTGTTGTGCCTCCTGATGCTTGTAAACGCCACGTATGGAGCAACAGTTTTTACTGTGTGTGCATGCACGGGGCGTGGTAGCAATCTTGGTTGGCTGGCTACAGACTGACCATTGTGCTGGCCGCCTTGCTGTCCCCCACCCTGCTGCTCTGCTCCTCCTGCAGCTTGCCAAGAAGGCTCCCACCAAGCAGCAGCAACGCAAGGCTCCTCTGGCTGGCTTCGAGATTGGCTTCACCCCTGACAACGAGGTATTCATCTCCCGCCTGTCCATGCTTGGCTTTGGCTCTGCTGTTGTGGGCGAGTTCCTCACTGGACAGGGTGTCCTGGGGCAGCTGGGATATGAGCTGGGACTGCAGCAGGTATGTTTGCGGGGTGTGCTGAGCTGTGCTGGCGTGTAATTGCAGTATCAGCTTGGTGGTTCGGTCCTTGCACAGAGAATTGTGCTGGTGTGCCAGCTGCTGACAGCCCTGTGGCAGGGTGGTTGTAGCCTGCTTTCAGGTGTCATCTTCATGCATGCGTGTGTAGTGACAACCTTTCTGCGAGCCTAGAGAGAGTAACCTCTGCAGGCTGCTGATGCCGCATTAAGCAGCCACATGTACTGTCACACTGCCAGCCTGCTGTACACCTCGCACTCAATTACGCGCCCACCTGTCTTGCTGCCCCTGTCCTTCCTCCCCCAACCTGCAGGAGCAAGTTGGTCTGTTCCTTGCTGGTCTGATTGGCTTCAACCTGGTTGCCTCCCTGCTGCCCAGCTCAGCCACCTTCAAGCAGCAGCAGCAGCCCCAGCCCTCCAATGAGGCAGTGGGCCCCCTGCAGGACCCCACCATCACACTGCTGGACGGGCCCAAGAAGTTCTTTGGTGTCACAAACTGGGGCTTCACCCCACAGAACGAGCTGTTTGCTGGCCGCCTGGCAGCACTGGGCATTGCTGCTGCCATTGTGGGAGAGGTGGTCACCGGGGGACTGGGACCAGTGGCACAGCTCAGCGCAGGTGAGGGAGGAACTGATGCTGTGCAGCATGCTATTCACCATATTGCAGCTGTTGTGCCTGGTGCAGACTGAGGCTTGTGATGCTGTGCAACAGCCTACTGCATTGCTGTGCAACAGTTTACTTGCTGTGCAACAGTTTACTTGCCAGCTCGACATTTATGTCATGCCCCAATGGCATGCAGTACTGTGGCGTGACAAATATACAGTATGCCTATCATAGGGGACCCCACACTGGCCAGTTCCATGGCAGGAATAGCTGTCTGTCAGTGGCTGAGTTTGTTGCCAACAGTGACTCATTCTGAAATAGTTGTCACCCATGCAGTGTGCACCCTCTGACTCTGTTCTGATCTGCTGTTGTGCAGAGACTGGCATCTCCAGCCAAAACATTTTCTTCGCCCTTGCTGCCTGGGCTTCCTTCATGGCCTGCACTGCCGTTGACAAGCTGGCAGTCAAGCCAGCAAGCAGCCGCAAGGGGAAGACTGCATCAGTCAAGGTTGGGGGCACAGGCAGCACCGCAACCAGCAGTGCACAGTAGGCATGTGGCCAAGCAGGTGCTAGAGCACTGCAGGGGTTGTTTGTTGTGACTTCTTTATTTGCAGCAGCCTATTATGGCAGGTGACCATCACCCACCTGGTGGAGGACAAAAGATGCAGCGTGTGTAAGCTGGTACACAGTTGATGTCTGTGAGGGAAAAGTGCGTGTGAGAGTATATGCTTTTCCTTCCTTTCAACGTTCGGCATTGGTGGTGTTAGTGAAGTGGATGCTGAGTGTGCACAGTCTGTGCTGCAGCAGTGAACCAGAGGCAGCAGCTTGTGAAAAAGCAGGTTGTATCATGTTGCGAGCGTCAGAGTGGTCTGTTAGTGAGTGTTTGTTTGTCCCTGGACTAAGGGATATTATTATCAGGCCGGCCTGTTGATCTGGTGGCATCATGTGTGCTACACAGTGAGCAGCAGGCATGTGTTGCTGTACTATTGCTGTGCTGAGTTGAGCTGGATGGTTCATATCTGCACAAGTGTGGTTTTTGGTGTTTTGCAATGAAACCGCTGTCAGCAGCACACTTCTTTCTGCATAGTTACATTCCTGATGTACCTAATGAAAAGTCAGACAACTGCAGGCTCTCTGCATGTTGTCCTTGGCACATTGCCACCCAATGAAAGCTGCTGTGCAGCACTTGCCTTGTATGAATGGAAAGTTGGTTGTGGAGAGGTGTTGGTTGTGGAGAAGTAGTACTTGTGCTTTGTATGCTGCAGTCATGTCATGAATTGCTGATGTGCTGCAGCCAAGCTATGGGCTGATGATGTAACTAGAGTATGCATCAACATGCAAGAAGTGCGGTTTACAATGGTGGCAAACGCTTTGTGCTGCCAGCATTCTGCACAATGATAAAAAAATTGTGCAGCTGTCATCATTCCTGTCTGCAGCTGCCACCATCGCCATCAAATATTGCCATTTGACTACAATTGACACAATCATCTCAATGTGCATACTCAAGGACCTTGCAAACAGGCAGCAACAGCATCATCCGACAGGTAGCTACCAACTGCATTGATTACAAATAATGGACAAACATAATTTACCAGCCAGAACAGGTTAGATGCACAAAAATCATGTACAAACTTCATCACCTTGCATAAACAAGTCTGCTACACACAGACACCACTACTCCTTATGCTTGTCCTGACCAACAGGTACTTTGGCAGTTCCTTTGTCAGGTTCATGTGTGATCAAGAACAGCCGTCTCTGCCTGCACCGCACTACAACCACACCATGTCCAGTGCTATTGTATACGCTCCGTGGTATTTGTGCCTGCATGATGGGACAATGAACAGACACACACAACCACCCTCAAAATTCTTCCACCTCAAAGCCTTGCCGAGCAAGTCAGCAGAGTGCAAATATGACAGCCTCTGTGTCCTGCATGTTCTGGTGCGCACTTGCGCAGCAAACTGTTCACTGGAACATACATCTTATGCAAACACATGGCAAAGCAGGTAAGCCAAGCACTCCCTTCAGACTCAGCAAGCTCTCACAGCAACTAGTCGACTGAGCATCATGATCTCTCTGCAGCAAGCCTTGGCACCCTGCTATTCCTCCCAGTTTAAAAGCTGTACAGCTAAGAATCATTTCTCAGACAGCAGGGGTCATGATAACTGCTTTCCACGTGCAGTGCACTGCACTCACCCCTCCACTGACACTGAACAGCATGGGTTTTAGCTCCCTCCCTAACCGCTCAAAGTCAGCGTTGTCCCTATACGTGAGGTACACATCACTCTGGTCGAGGTCCGGGGCTGTGTGATGTTGCAGTAGTCTGTGAGGGCTGCTCTGCTGCCCTGCAGGATTGTGCTGAGGGGCCGGGCCTTGCTGAGCCACTGCCGCATGAGTGCTGCATAGGCAGGCGCTGTCAAGTAGGATAGGTCCTGCGTGGGAGGCAAAGTCAGGCGGAAAAAAAATGTCCTTGATCCTGGCAAGAGGGTGCATGTTGTCAAGATGCTCGGCAAAACTTGCCATCGGATGCCACAGATTCCCACAGCTATGGCAGCAGGGAGCCTTGGGAGCGATGCACTGCCCCTCCCTCGCCCAACGCACCTGTTTCCGCCAATCCATGTGCTGTGTGTTGATCACCATGTTGTCCAGATGCTCTGAAAAAAACATGCCATTGGAAGCCCCATACGCCCCAAAGGTGTGGGTGCGGGGCATCTCGGGGAATATGCACTGCCTGCCCCTGCGCACTTCCGGCTTCCTCATGTGGTTGTCATCCCAGTACCCCGGCGGCCACGTGGGCATAAGCTCCAGGCCCACCGAGCGCGTCAGCATCCAACCCAAGCCAGGGAACACTGCACAAGCAGCACATAACAGCATTGCATCCCCAGGTGGGCACACAGTCAGAAGGGCGTTGGGCACATGTGTGCAGTTGCAGTCATTTGGCGGCCCATGGGGTTATAAGCCCATGCTGACGGGATCAGCAGCCGACTGAGGCGTGGAAAAACATAGGCACAGGGGCCCGAGTGCACAGCTAAGCCAGACACTGGATCTGGGGCATACGATGTGCTTGATTGGAGGGATGCAAAACCAGGCATGCCTGGCATCAAGAGACTACCGACTGGCGAACCCTTGACCCAGCCCACTGTCTGACTGCTCTTGTAAGCAATCTCTTCATCTATAAATCATAACAGCATGACACCTCACCGTCAGTTCTGTACAGGGCGGTCGTATTAGAAGCCCTTCCCACTTGGCCCTGGTCATTCCATGCCGATACACAGTACAAGCTGCTGTCTTGATCCAACAGAGGAGCAGTCGCTTCAAAGTAGCTGAAAAAATCCGGAGCGACTTCCAGATCCTCCTCAAGAAAAATCAACCGGGGTGCTGACAGACACTCAAAAAACAGCTGCAGTAGGGTTTTATAGTGCAGGGCCAGGTTACAGTATGCGTTCCAATGAGGGGTACATGGTGGGTTGGAGGGGTCCTTCAGGACCTTGATTACTTGGAGACCGGTTGCAAAGCTGAGGCTGGTAGCAAGCATGAGCGTTGGTTGGTGCTGGTCGCCGTCGACTGAGACGAACAGAGGGAATTTTGCTGCATTGGCTGGCTCAGTCACCCAGTACCTGTGTAAGGCACACACGACAGAAACATCACAGCGGTGGTGTCATAGGCAGCATTGCACAACAACTGCATACTACCTCACATAGCTCGAGTGCCACTAGACCCCCATGCATGCATGCAGCCGTCCTCATAGGGCGCGAGGCTAATGGAAGCAATTTTTACAGCGTAACTACACCCAGGGGGTGTAGGTGGATTTTATTTTATTTCATTTTAGCTCACAACAACCGTGGTGTGGTTGCTGAGCCAGACAGAGTGATAGCATTGCTAGATGCAGCACTGCTTCGTTCAGCATCGCCACTGATGCCACCATACACACCCAGCTGCTGTAGTGCAGCCTACAGCATAGGAATGAGACTGAGCTGAAGCAAGCTTTGGTATGCACATGCGGATGTGGGCGGCTGCCAGCATACTGCATGTTGCTGACGCTGCGCATGCATGGTGCAGCTGCACTATTTGACACCATTCCCTATCTGCATCGCCAATGCTGCGGCTGCTGCTGCAGCCACCACCACTGCTGCTGCTGCTGCTGCTGCTGTCTTGGCACCAAAGCCAGTGCAAGCAAATACCAGCAGCCACTGCTGCTGCCGTCACTGCCGCTACCAGCTCCCTGTTTGAGAATTACGTAGGGTGATGGGCAGTTTTAGCTCCATCCACTACACATTCCCCAGGCCTGCTGCTTACCTGTGCAAAGTCAGCACTGTTTTTGCCAAGTAGTGTGCCCGTGCATGCGCCAGGATCACAACTGGTGCCACCAGGCTATCTGTCACATTGAGGTGCAGGCCGTTGGCTGCGCTGCTGTTGAGATTGTCACATGCTGATCCAAGCTTGGCAACATGCTGCACATCTGTATCCCGCACCTGCACACGCAGGGACCCCGCAGGACAGGTGGGGAAGGGGAACGACAGGCTTGTCAAGGGTCACACATGCGGCTGCAGGTCAACCTAGGCAAAATGGAACTCTTGCAGCAGTACAATGTATATACGCAGGCATCAGCTAGCAGGTTCAGGGCTGGGGTGGGGGGTGTTTACTATGAAATTTGGGGCTGCAGCACCCCCAACTTGCTGCAGCCCCTGTGGCGACTTGCCAAGACTAAGAATGGGACAAGAGGGGTTAGCATTGGCTGCTGCCACCACTGGTACTGTGCAGGACTGTTTTGGAATCGACAACAGGGTGGCAGTAGCAGGAGTGCTGTAAGTTTATGCAGTGTTTTTTGCCGCAGTTGCCCTGCATGATTGGCAGCACCAGCCAGGCAACAGCAGCCCTCACCCATCCTGCGCCGCTCTTCACTATCTGCTTGTACAGTTCCTTGCTGCTGTCCTGGAAGGCGTCTTTCAGCTCCTGCTTCACACTGTCAACCTGCAACAGCACACATGCTGGATTGGTGCCCCAGCCCAACGTCTGGCTGCTACGCAGATGCAGGGCACACAAGCGTCTGCATAACTTGCGCCAGACAAAGCTTCTGCTGCGGTATTGCCCAGGTCATGCTGGCTGCTCCAGTAGCATACATGACTGCTCACCTTTTTGTGCAGGTCATCCCAGGCCTGCCGCTGCCTTGCAGCAGAAGCCCTGCTAGCAAAGCTGCCCTGCAGCAGCATACCATGCAAGCTGGTTGATATTTGGCGTTCAAAGCGCGCGTTTTTTGTATGTACGTCTGCAGTATGTACGTCTGCAGTGAAGACGTTGAAAGGTTTATTCTGTGGTCTCTCCAGGTGCCTACCGCAAGGCTGAGCAACATCAGCGTGGCCACCACCACTGTAAGCACTGCTGAGCTGGCATGCGGCCTGAGCTTCTGATGGTGCATCCCTGGCTTCATGGCTGCAGCAGTCATGGTGGTGATGTGTCTGTTGCTGTGCCCCACAAAGGTTGGTGCAGTTCAGCAACAGTACATGCATCTGCTGTTCAGACAAGCCAGGTCACGTTGCAATCAATGAAGTTGCTACGTTATAATAAAAAGAACTGAAAATTTAAGGGGACGGCAAGGAGCCAAGCGTTGAGAGCATGGACCCTTCGCGCCCAAGATCTGACTGACTCTTTTGAATGTTGTCCTTATCAAAGCCTGGCTTATTTGGCGTACGCAGCAGTAGAGCAGCCAGCCATTTCATAGCTTCCCGAACCCCTCTTTGAACAACCGCTACCTCAATGTCATCACTCCCCCACACCTTTCCCACTGTAGCAGGTGACAGGCTGGAACTGCTCCAGATTTTTACATGCTTCAGCTGCAGAGCTTGGATCGCACCCACAAGCACCTGTAAAGTTGGTCCCATGACTGATGCCACAGCGGCAGCAGTCTGCTCACATCACATGCGTGGAGCAGCAGCAGCCTTCTTGTGAGCGTGCAGCTCAAACCTGAACGACATGTCGCGATCCTGGTTTGAATAGGGGACCCACATGATCTGCAGCAGCAGAGGACACAAGGGCGGCACAGCACCAAACAGCACCAGTGGGTCACCAACATGGAAATGTGCAGCAGCAGTGGCTATGCGGAAATCAAGCGCAGAAACTTTTGTGACCAGCAGCAATTTCACACTTCGCAGATGGCTCCAGTACTTGCTCATGAAGCAACCAGCTGGAGCCCCCCCCCCCCCCCCCCGCGCGGTCGTTGGTGCAGCTACCCGCAGCAACTTGACACCCAACAGCAGTACTCACATAGTTTGTTCCCCACATGTTGTTCATCAGGTTGAAGTGCACCCCCTGGCGCATGTCAGGTGCCTGCCTGCCCTGCGGCAGCGCTGTGGGGTATCCTGGGCTGACCAGGGCTGCGTCCCGCGTCCTGATCTGCAGCACCTCATCCCCTGCTGCGCTGCTGACACTCACACCCGCATCAGACACTGCGTGCATGGACTGACTGCCGTTAACCATCACCTGCAGCAGGGGGGGGGGCAACAGGGTGCTGTCTGCCTGTGTGGGTGGGTGCTTTCTGTTAGGGGTGGGGCTAGTAGCCACAGCTGCCTCATCTCCTGCTGCGCTGCTGACACTCACACCTGCAGCAGACACTGCGTGCATGGACCGACGGCCGTTGAGGATCATACAGATTGACACCAACCATGCCCATGCAGCATCCCCCCCCCCCTGCCCCCACATACACATCGCCGGCCCAGCATCATTGCACACCCATGCAACTTGCTGTAGAACCTTGTGCCACTCCTACCTCATGTGGGTGTATGCTGCTGCCAATCTTGTGCAGCCTCCAGCTGCTGCTCTCCACCGCACTGTCAGCAGGCTTGAAGCTGAACCACAGCGCCTCAGGGATGCGTGTGGGCGTCTTCTCCTGCCACACAACAGACACATGCAGACCCCCACCATTACCAGCCCCGCCGCTGCTGCTGCTGCTGCTGTCACTGCTGCTGCTGCTGCCGCCAGGTGGTTGCTGTGCTAGTGTGTCATGAGGCGTGTCATCACCTGCAGGACAGCTGAAGGGCAGCAGCCATGCAAGGCAATCATGCATCAGCACATGTCTGTCACCAGGCCCATTTGATACACATGTATGCATGCCTCCCAGGCACTCCATATGTATACATATGTACAACACACTCTGCCCCTCCCAATCCCCAGAGGCTCAATTTTGACGGACACCCCCATCACACAACACTGTGGTTTGGCAAGTTCCCTCCGATGCCAAGCGCCTGAACGCACACCCCACCCGCGCTCCCCCGTAGCGGCTTGAATTGCTACACTGCATCTTTTCTGACCTATCTTGCTCATTGCACAACACCACACGTCATGTGTCCCAGTGATGGCTGTGGTCACAGGTACCCAGTACCCCGGATACAGCGATAAGTTGCTGTGCACTCGCCAAGACCCTGCCCCACACCCCAGGACCCCCCTCCCCTCCGTATCACCTGATGACCGTCCACATTGTTTGTGGTGCGCCCACCTCCCTCACCAGCCTGTGGGGCAGGCTGTAGCGCAGGGCTACCTGCTGCAGACCCGCAGCAGTGGACGACTCATAGATGCCTACTAGCTTGGCCTGGGCAGCAGCAACGACGGCATTGGCGGCATCGGCAGCGGTGGTGGTGGTAGTGGTGATGGTAGCGGTGGGCAGAGCAGTACAGCACATTGAATGCAGTACAAGAGCGGGCAGTACAGGGCAGTACAAAACAATGCAGTACACCAAGGCAGTACACTACAGGGCGGCGCTCAGGCTGCAGGAACATAGAGTCATAGGAGTCAATGTGTGGCTGTGTGTCCCGCTCACCTGTACGTGCTCCTCATGGTCCCATGCCACACTGCTGTTCACCTTGCCAAAGTCAAGGGGGAACCACCTGCAGCAACAGGCACAAAGAAGAAGAAGAAGTGTTACACCGTGATCAAGCAGCTGCGCTGCAAACGGACGGCGGAACGAAGGGGTGCAGCAACAGGCACAGATACACACACACCATAATCAACAAGTTCAGCTGGCCTGCTAGAATGCAGGCGTCTTGATGCATTTGCTGTGTCCCCCCCCCCCCACCCCGCGCCCTACACACCCACACCACCTGGCCTCGGCTCTCCCCCCCCCCCCCCCTCCCCCCCCCCCCCCCCCCCCCCCCCCCCCCCCCCCCGCCTGACCCCCCCCTCCGCCTGACCTTGCCTGCTGCCCTCGTTGCCCTGGTCCCCACCCCTCGCCCGGGCCCCGAGGATGGAGGGCCTCCACCCCCCCCCCCCCCCCCCCCGCCTCCCTGCTGCTGTTGCTGCTGCTCCTACCCCCCCCCCCCCCCCCGCACCCCCGGCTCCCCCCCCTCCCCCTCACCAAGGCAGTGGTTGGTGCCATGCGTAGTGCTCCCACACATCATCATACGACGCCTCACAGTAAGCACTGTACACCAGACCACCAAACACACCACTGCTGCCACTGCTGCTGCTGCTGCCGCCGCCGTCACTGCTGCTGCTGCTGCTGCTGCCTCTGGCCCAGTCGGTGCCTGCACTGCTGCCATCACCATAATGCTTGACCAGTGACGTTATGGCACCTGCATTGATGACATGATGAATGTCAAACACACAAGGAGACAAACACACACGGTTGATTTATTTCAGCATTGCAGGTTTTCATGCTCCTGTCACACCACATCGTCATGGCACCGCTTTGATGACGTAATGACAGTGGCCGCGATGCACAGCATCCTTGGTAATCACCTCATGCCTGCTCATCCTTCATTCTGCTCCCTTTCTCAGTCACACGCACCCACATAGAGCCCCATAGACTTCAAACCTCCAGCTGCCAATCCCAGCTGCTGCCCCCCCCCCCCCCCCCCCCCCCCCCCCCCGCTTCACCTTGTGGCCCCTCCATCCAGCACTGCCCCTCCCCCCCCCCCCCCGGGTCTCACACTCCCCCCCCCCCTCTCACGCTTTACCCCGCTTCCTCTCCCTCACCCACTTCAAATCTCCAGCGGCTGGCCCCCCATGCTCCTCACCCCAACCTGCACCAGCATTGGCCCCCCCCCCCACCCCCACCCCCTCCACACCTATCCCCCCCCCCCCCCCCCCCCCCCCCCCCCCCCCCCCCACCCACCCACCTAGTGCCTCATCCACTTCAAACCTCCAGCTGCCACACCAGTACTGGTGCACACCTGACCCACGCACTGACACTGCACGACTGCTCACACCAGTACCAGCAGCACCCCCGGACACCACTGCTTTGGCACCCTCTGCTGCTGCTGCTGCTGGAGAGTAGGACTGATAGTCAGCCGCCAGTTTGTGGGCAACCTCCCCTGCTGGCCCTGTCTGCTGCTGCTGCTGTTGCTGCTGCTGCTGCTGCTGGTATGACTGTGCATGTGTGTCAATTTGCAGCTGCTGCTGCTGCTGCCACATGTGCAGCCGCCGCTGCTTGCCAGCAGCTGATAAGCTTTCCACTCCAGCTGCACCCAGCCGCTGCTGTTGCTGCTGCTGTTCCTGTTTGTCATGTTGCTCCTGCTGCTGCTGCTGCTGCTGCTGCTGCTGCTGGGCCTGTGGCATAGCTGTGTATACAGTGCCCTGCATGAGTGCTTCTGCACTGATTGCTGCCAGCTGCTGCCTTGCTGTTAGGTCAGCAGCATACTGCTGCACCACCCAGTGGTCTGGAGGGAGAGCCTTGAGGGACGGGGGGTTGTGTGTGTTTGTGTGTGTGTGTGTGGGGGGGGGGGGGGTTGCAAAACCAGAAACAAAGAGGAGACAACATTTTGAAAACACTCAGGTTTCCATGCCATTGACTCGCTTTCACATCACGATGAAGACATGCTGACTGGCCAGTGCAAGTGCCCAACACCAAGTGGAGTCAGCAAGCCTGCAGGCCGCATCCCCCCCCTCCCCTTCCCCACCCTGACCCCCCCCCCCCACTTTCCAATGCACCCCACCCACAAGCACGTGCTACAGGCTGACGAGCAGGAGGGGGCCAGTACTCACTCCCCTGCCCCTTGCCTTCCCAGACACACCTGCAGAGCCCAGTCGACATATGCAGCCTGCCTTTCCCAGGCCTTGATGCAGTGACCATAGTTCTCACAGGGAGCCTCGCCACTGCTGCTGCTGCTGCTGCTGCCGCCGTCATCACTACTGCTGCTGCTGCTGGGTGAGTATCCTTGCGCCCATGTTGGTCTGAGGTGTGGGGGGAGGCAGCCGTGGAGCCTTGGGTTGCCGTAGTCAGTAAAGTCATGCAGCGTCTTCTTGATGTCAACACCCCAGGTGTGTTCAGGAACCTTCAGCAGCAGCCGGCTGAAGTTGAAAAACTCTGGGCCCTGTGGCAAATTGCACACACAAACAGCAGCAGCAGCGTATTGCGATGTCGATACCCCACATGTGTTCAAGTACCTTCAGCAGCAGCTGAGCCGGGTGGAGTTGAGAGAGGCTGGGCCCTGCGACAGTTTGCATTTACAAGCAGCAGCAGCAGCAGCAGCAGCAGCAGCAGCAGCAGCAGCAGCAGCAGCAGCAGCAGCAGCAGCGTATTGTTATGTCAAACACCCAGGTGTGTTCAAGTACCTTCAGCAGCAGCCGGCCAAAAATGAAAAACTTTGGGCCCTGAAACAGCAGCAGCAGCAGAAGCAGAAGCAGAGGCAGTAGCCTGCATGATTGGCAAAAATCCAGGCCGCTGTAGTAACCGCTAGCAACAGCAGCCCTGACTGCACTCACTTGACCTCTTCCACCGCAGTGACCGCCTCCTCCACATGTGAATGACAGAATGTGCCACATCCACTGCAACCCACTGCTGATCACCTCTACCATTCGCGCCCACGCACATCACTCCTCCTTCACCCCTCTTGACCCCCCTCCTTTTCACACACATACTGGGTCCCATTCCACACCCATACACACACTTGCCCATCATCCCCCCCCCCCCCCCCCCCGCGCGCCTTGCCCTCCCCCCCCCCCCCACCCCCGCTCACACCCACACCAGCACCCACCATTGAAGGGCAGGCTGGATCATCCATGCAGGCTGTCCTGATGCGGCTGGCTGCCCTGAAGTTGGCTGTCTTCAGGGGGTCTGACGCCACACCAAACACCCACGTATCTCCTATCTCACCTGCACGCACAACGCAACACAACACAATAGATGGTCGATGCATTGGCTGGATGCACTCCCTGTGTCGGCAACACAATACACATGAATAGTTTGACATGATTCATGTGACATGCACAAAGGAGCAAAGCCAGGCGCATGCAAACATACAGGCTGATTTGGGGGAGCAAGACGCCACACCAAACACCCACTTATCTCCTACCTCACCTGCAGGCACACCACAGCACAACACAACACACTGCAACTTGTACTTAACGGGTGCACCTCGCGTATTCAACACACACCATGTGTATTGAACACTGTTCATGATGGATTATCCATCTGTGAAATACCCCCTGGTTCGGATGTGTGCATGATTGGAGGTTGCAGCGTCACCCCCCCCCCTTGCGCTCCCCCCCCCCCTTGCGCCCCCCCCCCCCCCCCGGCACCCCCTTGAGGACCCCTTCCACGAGACCGGTGAATCACTGACTGACTTTGCCCCCTGCCTGTGTCCCTCACCTGTGACCACTGGCAGGCTGAGTGAGGGCAGGACAGCCAACACCTCATCCACAAAGGCATCAAAGCTGCTGGCAAACACATGCACACTGCTGCCATTGCTGCTACTGCTATCAATGCTGCTGTCACTGCTGCTGTTGTCACTGTCATCGCTGCTGCTGCTGCTGCTGCTGCTGCCAGGGTCACCGCTTTCACCACTGCTGCTGCTGCTGCTGCTGCTGGGGCTCATCCAGTCGCGGCGCAGCAGGTCATAAATCAGCAGGGGCTCAGCCACATACTCAGGGGGGCCTGCAGGGGACACCACATGACACCAACGCACGGTCAGCAGACCAGTCCAACGACAGAAAAAGGACGAAACAGGGGCAAGGGGGTGTGCACATGACCACCTTTGCGCCACATACTGCTACATGCAGGAAGTTACTGCTGCTGCTGCTGCTGCTGGTCGTGTCATCCCTTCACCTGAAATTGGCATTGTGCCATGAGGTGCCCCAGCATATGGAAGCGCACCCACTCAACCCCTGCATCCCTGCCCGCCCCCCCCCCCCCGCCCCCCCCCCCACACACACACAACCTGTAAGTTGCGGCTGCCCATCACACCCACGCATGCCCCACGCAATCACCCCATAGGGGGGCGCTTTCATGCCCCTCTCCCCCCTTCCCCCACCCCGCCTCACCCCCGGCCAGCACCCCCCCCCCCCCCAAACCAATCACCTGAGTTGTCGTTGCGCCATGAGGTGCACAGCACGTGGTGTAGGCCTGGTGCCTGGATGCACTCAGCCTTAGGGTCCAGGGCCAACTCACCACGCATGCCTCCATAACCACCTGACAAAATGGGGGGTGGGGTGGGGGAGGGGGGGAGACATGTAGCATCAGTATCATTCCTGCTATTCATTGATGGTCTAGAGCCAACTCACCACGCATGCCCTCATAGCCACCTGACAAAATGTGTGTGTGGGGGGGGGGGGGGGGGCAGGGTGGAATGGGGTGGGAGGTCCATGTGCTGGAATGCAGCACACAGTCAATCCTAGGATATATGCTACAGCAGGCCTGCTGCATGACAGTGGCAATTCTCTGTGCCTGAGGGCTTGATTCTTCATCTGAAGGGTGCTACCTGCGCAGCATCGCATGTTGCTGCTGCTGCTGCTGCCGCTGCCGACGTCGCCACGACACCCGAAATTGGAGATCATCAGCTATGCTTTCATGGCCCACAGCTGTAACTGCCGCAGCTACACTGAGTGTCCAGTCCTTACCTGGGTGCCAGAATTCTGATTCTTCATATGAAGGGTGCTACCTGCGCAGCATCGCATGTTGCTGCTGCTGCTGCTGCTGCTGCCGCTGCCGACGTCGCCACGACACCCAAAATTGGAGAATCATCAGCTATGCTTTCATGGCCCACAGCTGTAACTGCCGCAGCTACACTGAGTGTCCAGTCCTTACCTGGGTGCCAGAATGCCAGTATCTGTGTGCCTGAGGGTTCATCCCTCCATATGAATGGTGTGTACCAGGGCACCCCTGGTGGTGCACTGCCTGCATTCACCCCCACACTGATGGCCTTTATGCCGTGGGACACAAACACAGGGATCGACGCCCTGCTCAGGCCCGGCACGTCACGCTGCACAGCACAGCACAGCACAGCACGGCACAGCACAGCACAGCATACCACATCAGAGCGGTGTGTATGGGGGTGTGTTCCTGTGATGGCGTGGGACGCATTCCGTGTGCAAGCGCCTTAGGTCGCCATTCTGCAGTCTGCCGCCCCCCGCGCCCCACCCACCCACCCCACCCCACTCCTGCCCTGGCCAGCTCGCCGTCTGCCTCGCCCCTTCTCACCCTGATGACGCACCCCCCCCCCCCTACCCCCACCAACACCCCAGACACCCCCCGCCCCCCGGGCGACCACCTCCCCCCCCCCCCAGCTTTGTCCCAGCAGTCTGCCTCATGCCTTCTCACCCTGCTGACTCACCCGACCCCCACCCCCACCCCAGACACCCCCTTTCCTGCAGGGGCCCTGCCCCCCCCCCCCCCCCCCAAACTATAGCTATGCCTCACCAGTATGGCTGTGTGCTTCCGCTGCACCGCAAACTGCTTGTCCAGCTGATGCGTCAACTCAAAGCTGAACTGCAGGAGTGACATATCACACAGCTCGTACAGGTGGAGATGGTGTGTCTGTGCTGACACACCATCTCCACCACCAACAGTCTGCTGTGCGCCACTCCTCCTGCCTGCCCACCCCTCCTCTCGTCCCCCCCCCCCCCCCCCCCCCCGCCCCCTGCACACTCTACTGTGCCTCACCAGTATGGCAGTGTGCTTCCGTCGCACCCCAAACCGCTTGTCCAGCTGGTGTGTCAACTCAAACTGAACTGCAAGAGGGACGTATCATACAACTCATACTGTGCGTTGTGTGGGTGAGCGTGCCATGTGATGGCCCCTGACCGCATTGCCTCCTCGACTGTCGCCTTGGTGGTGGTGTTGGGGCAGCGCAGGCCCATGCCGGGGGGGCAGTCCAGGAAGAGTGAGAGCAGGAAGGAGTGAGAGGTGTAAATGTAACGGTCACCGTGAGGGCTGACATGCTCCATCTGCTTGGCGATGGCGGCCTGCAACAGCACCGACACATGGTGCAGTACAGATGTACTTCGATGGCAGTTTGTGCTGGGGTTACCCTTGCAGTACAGGTCAGCGTGGCACAACAAGCAAGCTTACCCTTTGGTGGGCTGTGCTGCCATCTCACTGCCTACCAAAGTGAATGATGCAGTATTGTTCAAACATGAACGGAATGGTACTCCCTGGCGCGGGGACAGCGGCTGCCGCAGTGATGCGCTCTTGGCTTGTGACAAGTAGTGATTGAAGTCACGATTAAGCATGTCATATGCAGATGACTCAGCATGTGACATCATGCCAAGATGGTCGCTGATGGTCCTTCATGCCATGATGGCCGCTGACGGCAGCTTGGCAGGTGACGGTGCAACACATGAGCATAGCTGGGTGGGTGCATCAGCTAGCATTACATGATGCTGCGGTGTTCAGGGGCTGTGGATACACTCACGGCTCGTGGGAGGTACACATTGAAGTATTTGTTGAGCACGTTGTTGTCGTATCCGATGAGGGGCTCAATGTTGTCGAACCCTGCAACGACATGGAGTTGACGTGAAGAGATGCAACCTGTCAGTTGTGCAAGCAGCTACTGGTTTGGGATTGGCTGGCACAGTTGGTTCAGGTGATGGTGTAATGTTGCTGCTGAACGTGTCAGGACATGTCTGTACACTTCGAAGGCAGCAATTGTTGCTGTTGGGTGCATGCATCTACTGCCTTGGCCTTTCAGCCTGGGATGGCACCATGCTTCCAGCTTTCACTAATTCTTCCACTACCCTCTTCCACTCACCTATGTCCTGCCACACCAGAGGCGCAGGCATAACAAATGGCATCCATGGTCACCATATCAAGATCAGTACTGATATGTAGTAGGTTGAGGTGTATCAGCCTGGCAAGAGACACTGGATCAGCACCACCACAGAGGTGTGAGGGGTGCACGCTTACCAGGTGGTTGCCAAACACAACATGCACCGTTGTGTGTGCTGTGCACACCATCAATGCGCTGAGAAGCAGCACCAGCTGCATCTGCAGAGCTCTGCTGATGCGCTGTGATCAGCGTTGATCTTGGATCAACTGCACATGGCGATGGAAACAAGCAGAGGCGCATGCAAACCTCTACAATCACCCTGAATAATTTGTGGTTTCTGTTTGTTTCCAGGAAAACCCCAACATTTAGCGTCGGGGGTCAGGTTACCGAAGGTGACCACGTGACTGGTGTTGATCGAAGGTTGAACCACATTTGCAACGACTTACAGCATTGCGTGCAGTGTCACTGCCAGCGAAGAGCCATACGCAAACATCACACGCGCATCTGTCATACAGATCACTCTTCAGGTGGCCTTCCACAAGCCACAGAGCAACCTTGCACACCCACTGCTGCTTTCACGAACAGCCCCAGTGCTTTTCTGACAAAATCAACTTGCAATTTCAAGCGAGCAGCAAGCCGAAGGAGCAGCAGAGGACCTCATGCAAGCAGCTTCACAGCTGCAGCTGCTGCTGTAGTGCCATGCATCCCAGCAGAACACTACGAAACAAGCTGTGCCATACATATGCGATACTCAGCCTCGTCAGCCTGGTCAGCTTACAGTTGACGCTGGTGGCTGGTGAGTGCTGCTGAAGCAGAAGCTGCAAGCCTCGGAAAAGTGACAGTATGAGTGATGCAGCTGCCCTCAAATGCTCAGCTGCATCACCACACGGTGCGCCCTGTGTCGCACATACAACAGTTTGAAGAACATGTGGGCCTTAATACAGCCCACATTTGCACCTCATGAGCCAATCAAACACCCTGCAGGGTGCACAATGCGTCGTCAGCACCCCAGCAGCATGGATGTCCACCGCTCAGCGCTCGGTACCCCCTGCTGCTGTCGCACATGCCTCTCACTCTATCTGCCCGTGTCCTGTGTTGCCTGCTGCTAGGCAAGTGTCCTACCCCATATGGTGCACTCAGTGACTTCATAGACCCAGCCACAGATCCACAATTCTGCAAGAAGGCTGTGTGTGTCGGCTCCTACACTGAGTGTTGTGGCTCAGACCCCAACAGCTGCACTGCCACCGGCTCGACAGAGCGGCTGGTAAGCAAGAGGCCTCACACACCACTGGAGGCCCGGGGGGTTCAGGCCTGTTGTGCCTCGCAACAGCAGCACAGTCAGGGGTGTACTGTACCATTCTGCTCTGTATTGTTGTGTACTGCACTTCACTGTTTCGGTGTTGACTACTGTGCTGGTTGCTGGTGCTTCAGGTGCTTGTCTTCTGACAAGTTTGGCAGCCCTGGCGCATTTACCCTCCCTCCCGTACTTTACAGTACTGTGTCGCCAGCTTTGCTATGGCTGCTGGTGCTGCAGGAGCTTGTGTTTTCTAATGGGGCACTAACCCCCTGTCCCCCCCTTCCCACAAAGCGTTTCATCATGTACCTGAGTGTACTGTGTGTCACTGGTATTTGCAGGAGCTTGTGTTCTCAGATGAGTTTGAGGGCTACTCCTCCACTGTGGGTGAGCTGGGCAGCCCTGGTGACATCCGCTGGACCTCCATGGACTACCACTACAGCAGCGACAAAAATGAGTGGCAGAACTACAAGCCAGAACAGGTCACGGTGGAGGGGGCAGGCTACTGCTGACAATGGAGGACAAGAACAGCACAGGTGAGCTTGGGGGGGGGGGGGTGGGCACCAATTGCAGTTGGTGATATGACTGTTGGGGGGCAGAGTTCCTGCACGATATGGCCTGGACTCGAGATTAAGCTTGCGACAGCCTTGCACACCCTCACCCTGACTCCTCACCTCTTGTGTATGATGCTGAGCTTGAGTTAAAGTGGTGCAATAGGAATGACAGTCAGGTCATTGTGATGTCTGTGTGTGTTGGCTGCCTGCAGCTGTGCGCTATGGTGCAGCGGGTCCTGACTCCGTGTTTGCCAACAAGACGTCAGGCATGGTTCAGAGCTGGAACAAGTTTTGCTTCACCGGTAAGGCACACACACCCACACATACACCCGAAACATCCAGGACCCTGCATATCTGAGTGATGCTCCCATTGTCCTTTGTCCTGGTGCGGCGCATGTCAAAGCCCTGCCACAAGTGCCACATTGTTCCAGTGCGGCGCGTGTCAAAGCCCTGTCACACGCATCAGATGTGTTTTCTCTAGCACGCTGTTGCATTGACTCTTTGGTCTTACAGGTGGCTGCTTGGAGCATACTGAGCACCTGCTTGGTAGCCCTAGCGGACGTGGTTGCGGGGCTGCCGCTTGCACAAAGGTTCCTGGCTTCTACCACCAGCCCATTCTATATGGTTGCAACCAATTGGTTTGAACTGTCATCATTGGACCGACTGCCCCCCCCCCCCCACGCCCTCCGACTGATCCCTGCATGCAGGTGGGTATGTGGAGTTCAATGTACGGTTGCCAGGCAAGTCCAGTGAGAGTGGCTTCTGGGCTGCTACTTGGTTGATGGGCAACCTGGGCCGTGCTGGGCACTACCCCTCTCTTGAAGGCATGTGGCCCTTCAGCTATGACGGCTGTGCCAACGGGGATGGGGCGCACTCATGGAATGACAACAAGACACAACGCATCAGCAGGTGCTCAGCACCAAAAGGTACGTGCTGCGTGGGGACCCATTGGACTACCCAGCGCATGACGTGTGGAGCTACCATGCTGCGGAAGATCATCCACATGTGTTTACCCCCCGCCCTCTCCAACACCACCTTCACCATTCCACAACCCACACAAATAGCGCATCGGGACCATGATGTCGCACAGTGCATTTCAAACAATCATTGTCAGAAATGCTGCATGATGCAGCAAGCTCACTCCCTCGCGCGTGTACACGTGTGCTGACTGTACAGGGCGCGGCGCACCAGAGATCGATGTCTTGGAGTATGGAAAGCTTGGCGGACCCCCCGGGCGGCCCACCTACGTCCATACCATGCAGATGGGACCTGTCATCCCTCCCTTCACTAGCTGGATCGAAGCAGACGGGCGATCGGGGCAGGGCATCAGCTTGCCGGGCCAGGCAACAACCTATGACACTCAGCTACCGAACTACCGTGGGCAGCTGAGCAGGGACGGCTTCCCAAGGACAGGTGTGCAGCAGGGGGCTGTTGGTGGCAGTTGCAGTGGCTTCCCTGGCCGTCAGCACCTTGCATGCTGCTGGGGATTTGGCGTTGGTTTCCTGAGGCAGCAAGTACCGACCCCACATGCACATTTGGTGGCAGTTGCTGCGGCTGCGAGCGGGACTTGCTGACCTGGCCGTCGTCCCATGCTGTCTCATGCTGTCATGCGGCTGCTTATGCACTGTAGGGTGCTAGCCAAGCTCGCTCTCCTCCCCAAACTCCTCCCATATTCCTTACGCATTTCCTCTCTTACACTGTGACACACTCCCTCGCGAGCACTTGTTCCCTGTCCCCCCCCCCCCCCGGGCTCTCCCCTTCCTTTGCAGGCAGCAGCATCAAGATCGAGTCAAGCCCGTGCAAGTTTTAGCGATTGTCAAGGCATTTGGTGTCTATGCATACCTGTGTGTCTGTGCGTGTGATTGCCCTGCAGCCAGCAGCATCACAGACACCCTTTTCCCTAAGCACGTGCACTTGTTCCCTCCCCCCCCCCCCCCCTCACCCTGCCCCGCAGGCAGCAGCATCACGGACACCTACACAGGCAGCAGCTACCTGGATGGTGACCCATCCACCACCGACAGCTACTTCAACAACCACCACACCTACGGCCTGCTGTGGGAGCCAGGGGAGTATGTGCGCTGGTACCTCGACGACATACTGCTGTTTGAGGTTGACAAAGTGGCGCTGCGTGCGCAGGTGGGCATGCATCCCTCCTTGCACCTATCATTGAAACTGTAGGGGGGTGCTGAAGTGGTCAAATTCAAAGGTGGTTTCTTGGGGGGGGGGGGGGGAGACCCAGGAAGGTGGGAGTTTGTGGGGTATGTGCGCTTGCACCTCGACAAGTTTTGACTACCTTTATGGAAGGACCGACGATGTGGCACTGCGCAAGCAGGTCGTGGGTGGGTGGGTTGTCATTGGTTCGTGCGTCCTGCAGGTGACAAAACGTGCGATGGTCAGGGTCGGCAGTGGTTTAGGTGTATCAGGACGTCTGCAGGATGCGGCAGGTGGGGAGGTTGTGCGCGCTATACCTCAATGCCATCCTGCTGTTGGCCGAGGTTGACAAAATGGCGCTGCGCAAGCAGGCTGGCGGTCATTTGTCCCCCCCACCCCCTGTCCTGCTGCATTCTCCTGACCTTGAAGTTCCACAAGCTGTTGTAAGATACGGGCCGTTCAGGCTGTGCATCCAGCATGCCAGCTCCCCCCCCCCCCCCCCGAGCAGGTGTTTACGTGTGCAACTGCTTTTGTGCTGCTGTGTTGGTGTGCTGCCTCTGCTGCTGTTGCTGGTGCAGTCTGCTGGTGGGCTGACAGTTGAGGAGCGGTTGATCCCCAAGGAGCCGTCATACCTGATCATGAACCTGGCCATGTCTAACAATGCATGGGCCAAGGTTGACAAAAACCTTACATACCCAGGTACGCTGGTTTGCTGCAGTCTTTCACCACCACAGAACGCTGGCATGAGGTCAGTAAGCGACCCCACCGTACTGTACTGCATGGTACTGTACTGTATTGTACTGCACTTGTACTGGAATTGCATCAACTGTTTTTGTACCATAGTACACCACAGTGTATATGTCTGCATATGTGTGCAGGTGTCATGTCTGTGGAGCATGTGCGCATCTGGCAGCGCCCGGGTCGTGTGAGTGTTGGGTGTGACACGCACGACTACCCCACCTCCCAGTACATCAGCTGCAACAGGGACTTGTACATGCCGCAGTCAGAGCAGGCCTCCTGGCAGTTTGAGTACTGTGCTGAATTCAGAAATGTGGTGAGCAGGGGTGCTGATGTCATGCTGACGTGCTGGTGCTGTCTATAGTGTTTTCCTTGCTGCCGTTACGGGAGACACATCTTCCAGCAGCAAAGCCAACATCTGCCAGATGCCGTAGGTCCACATGGTGGTGTGCATTGGGGCAGCTGCTTCCAGGTGGTTGGACTGTGCTGGACGACAGTCCTTTCTACACATGCTCCCACCATTGCTGGCTTGTATACCTGCAATTGCCCGCGTCCTATCCACGCTCCATTGCCTGCTTACCCGCCTTCCTGTGCACCTGCAGGAGAACCAGTTCCTCCTGGGGCTTGGTGTGAGCTGTGCCGCTGTGCTGGCTGTAGCTACTGTGCTGATGCTGTGCATGCGGCGGGCCTTTCAGCAGGAGCGGCAGGTGCAGGACCAGGTGGGGGCTCTTTGTGCAAGCGATTTGTTACAAATGCGTATAATCAGATGACCAAAATTAGGCCTGAATATATTTGACGCTGACAACCTTCTGCAAGGCTCTGCGATGCTGCCTGTGGGGCAGGACTGGAGACGGTTGTTTGATTCAGACAAGACGTGATGCCTTTCTGCCCTGTTTTCAGCGCTTGACTTGCACATGCTCGCTTCTGTGTGCCTCAATTCACACACCAACAGGTGCCACTCAGTGTGATCCTGGCGCTGTTACGGACCTGTATGGGGCGGCTCAGATTTGTGGAGTACCTTCCGTAACTTTGACTGTCATGTGTGTGCAGGTGGGGCGCAACCTGCCTGCGGGCATCACCGCTGCACGGACGCTGCCCCAGGAGAAGATACGGGGCTGCTACATCAACAAGGGGGGACCTGAGCTGCAAGAAGCGCTGAGGTACACACGGCCAGGTGAGGGTTGGGGGCCTGCTGCTGGCATCTAATGGGGGCCCTGCGCCGTACGGACGGGGGGAACATTGCTGTGATCTGTTTTAAGTTGAGTCGAGGCTGAGCTCAGCAGCTGCTCAAGCTCGACCTGTGTGATCAGCACAGGTCAGCTGTGGTGATCAGGGGCCATGGAGGGGTCTCTGTGTGTCTGCAGTCTGATCAGACACCTGAAAGAACACCATACAGTGAATGCATACCTGACAAGGATTTATGTTTTGTGCTTGCAGATCTCATCGCTGCTGCTGAGGCAGCAGTTGCTGAAACAAAGACGAAGAAATGATGAGATGAAAGCCTCCCTCCTCAGCTGTGGGCATGCAGTTTGCTGGTTTGCAATTGAGAGTTACTTGTTGTGGAAAACAGTTGAGGTTTGCACCGTGGCTGAAACACGCCACCGATGTGTCGAGTGGTCGATGTACTTGTAATACCCTGTACAGATCGCAGTCGCTGCTTGCAGTGCACAGTGCTGCAGTGTAATATCTACTTAGTATGTACTAACCCAGCGACTATGGCAACGGCGGTCAGCAGCAGCACCAACGGCAGCAAGCAGGCAATATCCGAGGCCCTGTTGGAGAAGCGGGCAAAGCTTGTGAGTTATCCAAAGCAATGGCTATCACATAGACCGTAACATGCAAGCCATGATTACCCTTGTTGCAGCTTGCAGGGGTGCTCAGGCAGTTCTTGGCTGACTGGCACCAAGCGACAGCAGGTCCTAGCAGCAGCAGCATGTCCCCGTCAGCGAAGCAGGCAAAAGGCAAGCAGAAGGCAGCAGGGAAGGCCGCAGCAGCAAAGAAAACACAACCTGCCAGCAAGTCCAAGAAGGCAAAATCCAAAGACCCCAAGGTGGGCAGCAGCAGAGTCTGATCGCTGCTGTCCATTATCGAGTCTTGACATCTGCTCATGCACATCCACTGACAGCTCGACCTGTTTGTGAGTGCAGGATGAGTGCCTTGCAAAGCTTATGCAGGAGCTTGATGAAAGGATCAACAAAGCCAAGAAGTGAGTCAGCAACCGGCCTTGCCTGCAGGGATCCTCAGCATCACTGTGCACCAACAGTCATGATGCCCTCTCAACAACAGCAGCAGCATGCTGCTGTGCACAGTCCCAGCTGTCAGGGTTGTGCTGACTGGCTGTGATGCTTACGTAGGTGCAAGCTGGACGACATGTACAGTGCAGTCCTGCAGCTGGACGGCCAAGAACAGCATGTGAGCAAACCTGCAGCAACCCATACCATCATGATGTGCATGCGCATGCACCAACCGAAGCCTCCATGAGGTCCATGTGCGTGGGCGGCATTTCTCTGGGCTGGGAGCCAGCACTGCAGGGTCGCTCCTTGGAAGTTTCAGTCACAGTACAGAGGCAGCGCGATGCAGCGGCAGTTGCACGCCCCAACTTCAACCTCAGACATCCATCATGATCAGTACCGTCCTGTTTGACCCTGCTCTCATGCCATGACCTGGCAGGTCCTGTCCAGCCTCCTGTCTGTGTATGCGTCCAAGCTGTTGGGTGAGAAGGCCAACGATGCCAGCATGGCCATAAGGGACTGCCTCTGCGCAGCAGCTGCTGCACACCACTACCAGCGGCCACAGGTAACACCTGCTGTTTGAGACAGCATCAGTGTCAGGCAGCTTGATATAGCATCAAGCAGGCAGTCAGGGGAGGGCAGTCCCTGAGTGTGTATGGCACTGCACATGGCTGACATCGAGCTGTAGCAGGCCTGCTGAGACCCGCCCATGCCGTCGGGTGTGGGAAACCGTCCCCACATTTGGAATGGTCAGCACGTGATGTTGACCAAAGAGCCCAGCTGGCCCGTTGATAAAGACTGTGGCACACCTTCAGTCCTGCAAAGCACTGCAGCTGCCTGCACTAGCCCTATCTCTGCACGCATGCACTTGCAGGCGCCAGAGGCACCCATAGCCTGCCGCACTGTGCCACAGTGGCAGTCATTTCCCACAAGTAAATGACCCTTCCATGCAGATGCAAGGTTCAAATCACAGGAGCACCAGGCACTCAACACCACACACCCGATTCTTTCACCCCCTCCCCCCACCCTTCATTCCTCTGCGCGTGCCTGCAGGAACCAGAGGCAAGCCACAGCAGTGCAGCTGCCTATAGGCAGCAGGGGCTGCCAGCACGCAGCGCACTCGACGCAGGGTTTACAGCGGGGCAGCTGCTGAGGGCGGGGTACAGCGCGGCTGAGGTGGTGCAGAGCGGGGTCGCACTGGACAAACTTCGGGCTGCTGGCATCAGGTACGCCATTCATTTGCCGAGCAGGGCTGTGGGGAAAAGGGGGTTGGACGGTGTGTGTGCAGCTGGTGTTGTAGGGGGCAGGGCTGCATGTGCATGCCTTGCTTCCGTTCAGCCAAGGTGTCCCAACTGCATTACTGCGGGGTGTAGTAGTGCAGTGCAGTTTGTGTGCATTTCACGTGGCCTAGTGATAACAGCTGGGCTTCTCAATGGGGTGTGCATTTTCACGTGGACTAGTGATAACAGCTGGGCTTCTCAATGGGGTGTGCATTTTCACGTGGACTAGTGATAACAGCTGGGCTTCTCAATGCCATACAATTCCATTAGCCTGCTCTGGACCCCGCGCAGCGGGGTGTCCTCAACTCTGCAGCTTTGCGTGTGTGTGCCCCCACAGTGTGGGTGACCTGTTCAGCAGCCTGCCACCAGCTGAGCAGGCAGAGCTCAGCGGTACTGCCGGTGCCGCAAAGCTGAAGGCCGCAGGGTACACCGCAGCAGCAGTGCAGGAGGGTGCAGCAGCAGGGGCCTTCAGCACCTGGGATCTCAAGCTTGCAGGCTTCCCAGTCAGCACAGTGAAGGTCAGCAGTCCGGCAGCACCCACGGGAGCTGTTGCTGGTGGTGGTGGAGGCATGTCGCCGCGCAGTAGGCTGCAGGGAGGGGTACTGCAGCTGAGGCAGCAGCAGGTGCTGCAGGAGCAGCAGAGCCAGCAGCAGCAGCAGCAGGAGAAAGCTGGGGTGCAGCAGGCAGGGGTCCTGGTGGGTCCCGGGGATGTGCAGTATTTCAGGCACCAGATTGTCGCGCTGATGCATATGAAGGCAGAGCAGGATGTGGCGCAGCTGCTGCAAAGAACCCAGGTTCGTAAGTATGGGACGGGCGGGTGCACGCAAGCAGTTGGTGATGGAAAGCACTCAGACAGCATGGTGCCAGCACCACCCTGTACAGTACATGCAGCTGCAGTGCTGCTGCTGAGAACAGCAGATCGTCGCTATGACTCCATTTGACACTGACATCAGCTCTGTATGATGTGCCTTGCCTGTTGCAGAGAGCTGCTGCGCATGCTTTGCCTGCAGCTGCTGCTGCTGGGGGTGTTCTGCGCAGTGCACCAAGCTATGGACACAGCCTGTCGCGGCGAGCAGCACGCACTAGCAGCAGCACCTCTAGGGCCCCACAGAGACTCAAGTGGCATCTGGGTGAAGAACACTCCAGCAAGCAGCAGCAGCAGCTGCAGGCTACTCCTGAAGACCCCCCTGCAGTTGCAGCACCATCAGGGACGACACTGATGGATGAGCAAGCTGGCTGAAACAGTCTCGACTGCTTCCATACGTCTGCGACGTTTTGATTGCGTTCAGTGAATGAAACTGTACCTGTTCACCACATCAAAACTCGGTGGTTCAGCGGCGACGAAGCTCGCGCAGTGGTCATCAGGCTCTGCAACCGCTATGCTCCCCCCTTCACGGTATAAGGACGGCACAGGCGAGGCCTCTGCCGAGTATCGTGGCAGCCATGCAGATTTTCGTGAAGACAGGCAAGCACCACGCTTGGGAGCGGGCGTGGCTTGACACAGCATCTAATTTGGGATGAGCTCAGCATGTTCTGACTTCCATATCGCATCCATTGCACTGACAGCAAGTGGCAGCTGATCATGGTTGCACTGCGGCCGTCTCACCTGTGTTTGCGGTGTGGTCGGTGGCTGCAGGTCAGACCCACCTCTTTGAGGTGGGTTCAAACACCACAGTTGCTGATGTCAAGGAGCTGGTGCAGGCTCGTGAGGGTGAGTGCAGCAGCAGCAGGCAGTAGCAGCAGCAGTAGAGTGATGGTGGGTTGCTGAGACGGGGGATCGGCAGCACATGTTATTTAGACAAACGCTCGCTGATGTTGAGAAATAGCCATCCGCACCTATTTCTAGGCCGACAGTTTCCGCATAACTGCACTTTATGTTCGGGTGCAGCCAACAAGTCATTTGTTGTGCTCATCTGCCATGTCCAGTGACGCTCTGGCAGTGCAGGAAGCGGAGAGCCAAGGCAGCTCGTCATGCTGCAATGGACAACCCCACAACTCACCCACCACCTCCTTCCTCCCACCTCCTGCTCCTGCTTGTTGTCCTCGTGTTACAGGTGTGGATGCCGCTGAGCTGTATGCCGTGTTCAACGGCAAGCCTCTGGCTGACAGCGAGCTGCTGAGCCTGGCTGGTGTTGAGGAGGAGCAGACCCTGTACATCCTGGGCCGCCTGCTGGGTGGTGGTAAGAAGCGTAAGAAGAAGACCTACACCAAGCCCAAGAAGCAGAAGCACAAGCACAAGAAGATCAAGCTCCGGGTGCTGAAGTTCTACAAGGTGTGTCGTGACGTGACTCACGGGGCCTGCTTGGTGGTTGACCTACAGGGCTTGCTTGAACATGGACGTGTGTTGGTGGCATGGCTACTTGGAAGGGGGGGGGGTCGTCAGGCGGACATCACTGCACTTATGCTCTCTTTTAAACGACTGCATGGCTTCAATGCAGCAGCAATGTGCGTGCAGGGTTGGTTGTTTCGGGCTGTCCCCAGTCCCAAGGAGGCGCTGCCGCTACCCCTTACAGCCAGGCCCCTTTGTGTGCATCAGCAGCTTTCAGCATCAGCAGCCTGCAAGGCAGCAGGGTGCTGTTTGCTTGGGCATGCCACCCCTTTGTATCAGCGCTGTCCTAGCAGAAGGTCCCGCTGATGCTGCTGCTGTGTTTCGTGCCTGCTTCCTTGCCCCCATCCCCAGGTGGATGACTCCGGCAAGGTGTCCCGCCTGCGGAAGCAGTGCCCCCAGTGCGGCCCTGGCATCTTCATGGCCACACACTTTGACCGCGTGTACTGCGGCAAGTGCACCACCACCTACCTGGTGAGACGCAGCTGAGGGGGGGGGGGGGGTGCTGCAGAATCTGGGGACGGGGTGGGGTTTCAGCGCTGTTGCTGATGCAGAGGCTGTTTCTCTGTAGCTGTCTGCAGCTGTGAGGTTGGCTTGGGAGCTGTGGGCACATAGGATGGCCCTGGCCGGGCCCGTGGTGTAGATGGCAGGCAGGGCTCAACAGGGCGCAAGAGGCTGTTGTGCTGCTTGTGCTGCTTGTGAATGCATGCAGACTAGTGCGTTCATGAGGGCTCATCAGGCACCTTGGTTGCAACACTTGACTGACCAATGCATGTGTGCTGTGCATGTTTATTTCTTGTTTGCAGGTGGAGGAGCAGGCCAAGGGCAAGGGCAAGGGCAAGAAGTAAGCAGGATGCCCTGACAGCTTTGTCGAGGCACCTGCTGCCCTGATGGCAGCACAAGCAGCTGCTAAGTGAGCAGCACCCTGCAGCAGCAGTGCTGGCTGGAGGAGCTGCTGCTTTGCGTGCACAGGCAGGCGGCAGCTGTGGTTGTGTGTTCATACTGGCGAGAGCTGGTACAGGACAATTGCTGCAGTTGTTTGATTAGTCTGTGTAAAGCTGCTTGTAAGCGTGGGGCAGCTGAGGAAAGTACCTTGCTGCTTGCAGTTGATCAAAAAGTTGAAGTTGACGAAGCAGCTTGAAAGGGCCGGTGAGGATTGTTTGGCCACTGCACTATCCAGGCGAGCCTGCGGCTGCCCCGCCAATCCCATCCAGCATTCTGGTGGCGGCAGCAACGAGCCGTAGGGTTGCTGGCAGGAGACTTTATGTATCAGGTTGTTGGTCCATGTCATGCAAGGCTGATGGCTAGTGATGGTCATGACAAGTGCACACACCCATGGATTTGACAATTGCACACATCAGCAAAGAGGTTGCTACCTCCCCGGTTCCGGGCACTGTCTCACAGCAAAGAGGTTCAGGTGGATCCAGATTCCAGCAAAGAGGTTCAGGTGGATCCAGATGGTGTGGGCCAGGCTGGCTTATTCGTCAGTCAGCCTGGCGGGCACCCTCGTTATTTCAGACTGCCATAGTGTTCAGCCTGTAAAACGCTGTTTGCGGCTGCCGCACTTCCCCTGCTGTCCAGTCAACCGCCCCCCAACCTTCCACTTGCATGCGGTCCAACTTGTCGTCGTAGCTCCGATATCTATCATTACTCAGATCAATGCCTCGAACGTCTGCATTTTCGTGAGTTCTGCCACTGTATCTCCGCATTCCATTTCACCTCCAGCAGCAGGCCAGCTTCTCATCAGCACCCAGGCACTGAGCACACCAGCCCAGCTGAACGATGGCGTCAGGTCAAACTAGTGAGTCCTGCAGTTTTTTGGTCTGGTTCTGCAACCGTGGCAATGCGCTATTGGTGAACTAGCAGCCAGATACCCCTACTTCTGTTTTGGCTGAACATGACCTGCATGGACACTCTGCGCACTTGCAGGCAATGGCAAGCAAGGGCAAGCCCCTGCTGGCTTCGATGGGTATGGACAGCAGCCACAACAGGGTCAGTATGCAGGCTACCCACCTCAACAACCCTATGCGCCGCAGTACGCTGCGCAGCAGCCAGCACCACAACAGCAGTGGGGCCAGCCAGCATACGGCCAGCCTGCCGGGCAGCAGTGGTCAGCACCCCCTGCAAACGGGTCTGCGCAGCCCCAGCGCAACAACAGCGGCACCATTGGCGCTGGCAGCTACGTGGTGAACGTTGAACCTGACATGCAAGTGGCACAGCAGTTTGCCACCACAGCAATGCGCAATGGGTTCGTGAGGAAGGTGCGCAGGCTGCTGCTGATGTTGATGGTCCCCAGCCTTCAAGTACCCTTCCCCTAGCACACGACCATGTGGCGAGTGTGGTACACAAAAGCAGGGCTTCTTCAGCAGTCGCTGGTCAGGCTCTGAAGGGAGTAAATACAGCCCCACACGAAGTGGCCCCACACGAAGTGGCACAGCACAGAGCTTGCAGTGCCCAGTCAGTCGCTGATAGTAACAGGGCAGCATGTGACAGAACAGCAGCGGTGCCCTGGCAGCGCACAGCTGACGATGGGCAGTTGACTTTGATGGGCTTGACAGTTTTGACCTTGGGTGGTGTCTGCATGTGTTGTTGCAGGTGTTTGGTATCGTGTCAGTGCAGCTGCTCTTCACTGTCGGCATTGCCTGCATCTTCCTGTTCAACAACACACTCAAGGTACGCCGCCAACCCGCGTGTGCTGGTTCCTATCAAGACTAATAACACCAAAGGCCGCATGCTACGTGCTGACCTGCGGGCTCAGCTTGTTGCGCAGCTCTCATTTTATGCTTGAATCAATCACTGCACGCAGTCTCCTTTCGCAGCTGTGCACTCTATCTGTATCAGGCTAGTTTGGAATCTGGCAGCCGCAGCACCACGCCGGGGCCTGGGTGCAACACCTCATATGTCATCCCTGCTTGCTAGTGCTCCCAGCGCAACCAAGAGCATGTTGCCTTACTGCAGTGCTCACCTCCCAGCTGCTGCGTACCTCGGCTGCTTGTGCTCCTCAGCTTTACGTGCGCAGGAACCAGTGGGTGTTCTGGACAGCTTGGGCGCTGGCTATCGGTCTCCTGCTGGTCATCTCTTGTGTGGAGAAAGCCCGCCGCAGCTTCCCCTCCAACATGATACTCTTAGCAGCCTTCACAGCAGTACAAGCCTTCCTTGTCGGCACACTGACAGCCTACTACAACATAGAAGCAGTGGCCATCGCGTTTGCGGTGACAGGGGCAGTCGTGGTGGCCATCACGATCTTTGCCATCAACACGAAGATTGATGTCACGAGATGGGGCACGATGCTGCTGGTGGCGCTTGTGGCCTTTATCGTGCTGCTGATTATCGGGCTTTTTGGCCAACCAGGATCCTGTACCTGATCATATCAGGGATCGCCTGCCTGCTGTTCAGCGCCTACTTGGTGAGTGGCGGCTTGTGGGCGGTGGCAGCATGCATGCATGCAAGCAGCACACACTTCTGCCTTACGTGACACACGAGAGGCGTCAGTCTGCTAGCGCACAGCAACCTGCCGTTGCATGCCTTGTTGCTCGACATGTTTGCGGCCTGCTCCAGCAAGACGTCGCCGCTGGAAGAGTGAAGCTTGCACGCAGCGAGGTGTCTGTTGCTGGCCACAAATGGTCTGCATGCCCTCGTGATGCATGCCTTGTGCACCTGCTTTCATTGCATTGGCCATTTGGTCAATGCTGATGCTCTGCTGCTGCTTGCTCTGCTGCTGATGCTGATGCTCTGCTGCTGCTGATGCTGATGCTGCCTATGTGACCCCTTTGGTTGAACAGCTGTACGACATTCAGGTGTGTCTGCCGGTGTGTCTGCCAGTGCCGTTTGCTGCACAGCTAGAAGCTTACCAACAAGCTTGCCCATGTATGCTTTTGAGGTGATCAGCACCGCCACATCTAGCCGCCATGCTTTGTTTCCAGCAGCTGCATGCGCTTTTGGGGTCAAGTTGATAGCTGTCTGATACCTGACTAGTCTCACTTGCATACAGCTCGTGCTACATGTGTTGACACACGTCTTGCACGCTCTGCTGTGTGTCCTGCAGCTGGTGATGGGTGGGCGCTACTACAGCATCAGTCCTGACGAGTACATATTTGCTGCCCTAAACATTTACCTGGTGAGTGTGACAAGACAGGCAGCCGGGCGGCTGTGCCCTACCATGCAGCAGCATGCATCCTGATGCACTATGCTCAGCTGGTCAGCTCATAATTTGGCTAACTGTGCCGCCTCGTGCAGCATAGCTTGGCATGCGCTAGTCATTCTCTTGCAGGATGGTCTTTCACCATCGTTGTAAAAGACTGCACAAACATATTACGGCGTGTTGCTGTGCCCTGTTGCCACCATGCTGCTGTTGTGCCGATGCATGCTGTGTCTGTCTGGGTGTGCAGGATATCATCAATCTGTTCATCTGGATGCTGTCGCTGATTGGCTTGGCCAGCAGCAACAACTGATCATTGAGAAAGCCGAGAAGCTGGGCCAAGACCCTGAAGCAGACCTGGGGGCAGTCGTGTGGCACTTTGCTGTTACAGTAGCGCAGTGATGATATTTCCTTAGTAGTTGTTGACCCTGTAGTAACAGCTGGCGAGGAACAGGTGCTGTGTGACTGTGTGCAGTTTGGTGAGTGTGATTGCGTGTATTGTGCACAGACAATGTGCTGCTGCTGAGCCACTTCGCATCGGACTGAAGGTGTTGAGGTTATCATGTACGTTGGGGTGCGGACATGTGGCAGTAGCAGAACCATCGCTGACAATTGTGGAGCTGTTGCTGACGGGGCTGGCCCATGCGTCAGCGGATGAACTGCCTAGACTCTGTAAGAATGTGTAAACAAACACTGCCTGCCTGCCAGGCTGGATGGCACCACTTGATGTCCAGGGACATGACCTGTTGGGGGGGGGGGGTACATGTTCTTGGCGTGGGCTCGCCGTACAAAGCAGTGTGCCAGAGACCGTGGCTCTTTGGCAGCATAGGTGCGCTCAGTCAGGCTCCTGTACTGTGTGGGACAGGGGCCTGATGACCACCAGTGCTGCCAGCAAACGAGAACCTGCACGACACGCGTAGACGCCGTGTCACCATGGTGGTACCTCGTAACCGCCAACAATGTCTCGGCACGGCACCTTTCTAGCCACTCTGAGCTCACTTTCTGTGCATATAAGAGGTTGACAGATTTCCTGCTGCTTTATCAACGCCTCATCGCCTTCACGATCACGAAAATCAAAGTAACAATGCACCTACAACCTCCTTTAGCCAAGAGACACCGAGCGCACCAATGGTAATTACTTTTGCACTTTTACACTAGCTTTGTCGGCTTGGTGTTATTGCTGCAGACCACCTGGCTGATCCTTATCAAGGCCCAGTCCCATAGACTAACCTGTGCATGGATAGCCTTTACAGCTCAGAATACAATTGAAAAAGGTTCAGTTTTAAGTCTAGTCCTGAAACAACCCATCGGAGGACGTCGAGAAGGTATGCACACTGACTTCGAAGCGTCCTGGCCTCAGCCTGCACCACTGCAGATGTGGTTGTTGCTTTTGTGTTGCTCATACGATGCTGGTAATCAGCTTGCTGTGGCCTTCCTGTATCGTGCACGACAGGCGACAACACCCGCTATTGATCAGCTCCACGCAACGCCCTGTCTGCCTCTTTCTGCCTGCGCAGGCCAACCCCGTGCCATATGGTCGCCCCTGCGGTTGACTTGGAGCTTCTGTGCCTTCAGCTTGTGGCTGCATGGGCTGCCGAGACAGTTGCAGAGTTTTTGTTGAAGGCAGCATGGTGCTCAGCAGCAGTTGTGTTGCGAGCCCGCTCCCCAGCTAGCTGCGCTGGCACTGAGAGCAGCGTAGAGTCGGTGTTGGCCTTGGAGACCAAGCACAAGGGTAGCAAGGTCAAGCAGCCGTTGTGTGGCAGCTTCGGGGACTTGCGGCACGTGATGTGTATCCTGCAGCAGCAGCGCCTGCTGTTGCCCCAGCATCATCAACAGCAGCTGCACCCAAACGTGCAGCAGCTATTTGCGCTCAACTCCAGCAGCAAGGGCCATCAGCTGTACCAGAGCCTGGTCAGCACTGCAAAGGCCCCTGCAACCAACTGCTGGGCGCCGCTGGCCCACTCCTCTGCGCCTACGGACACCGATGGTGCGGGTCCTGCAAGCGCGCCCAGCACTGCCTCCACCCACAGCCACGGTGGAGCAGCAGGACAGAGCAGCAGCAGCGCCAGCGCCAGCACTAGTGCGCAGAACAGCCATCACTCCTCAGGGCAGAACAGCATAGGTGGTGGTGGGCAGGATGACAGCGATGACGATGGAGGGGACAAGAAGCGCCAAGCCTACCAGATGGGCAAGAGCCACTCTCTTGAGACCCCCGACCCCCTGCACCCTGGCACCTCCACAGCAAGCCTCATTCAAGCTGCCGTCGAAAGGGCGCGCGGCACATCGGGCGACCCTGCCCCTCACATGGCCGCACCAGCACCCGCAGCATCCCAGCCAGCAGCAGCTGCGCTGCCAAGCAGCAGTGCTAGTGCTGCTGCAACAGGGCCATGGCGGCTGTCCTCGCCCTTTGCGGCTGCTGCTGTCTCCTCCACGGCTGCTGAAGGTGCCGCCAGCACTGCTGCGTCCCATGCGCAGCCTGCCAGGCAGGCATACGTCTCACCGTTTGCCGCTGCGCAGCCTGGCAGGCAGGAGGTGCCTGCATCCCGTCCACAGGGTGCCGCCTCACCAGCACCGGCAGCAGGGCCAGCAGCCACCACGGGGCCGCGCCGGCTTGTCTCACCTTTTGCTGCTGCGTCAGCATCAGGCACTGCTCCTGCAGCTCCTGCCCCCAGCACAACAGCAGCAGCAGCAGCAGCACGGGTCTCTCCAGGCAGCTCGGCAACAAGCTCAAGCAGCTCCTCTCAGAGGTCTGGTCAAAGGTCCGGTCGGTCAGGAGGCACGCCGCCTCGGGCACCTTCGCCTTTCGCTGCTGTACAGCAGAGCACCCCGTCGCCCACGGCGTCCCCCATCGGCAGCAACAACAGTAGCCGCAGCAGTGGCAGCGGCGGCTCCAGGCAGGCTGCAGCAGCGGCAGCTGCCGCTTACGCAGCTTCGCGCGCGTCCAAGGGCACAAGCAGCTCCATAGGCAGCAGGGGCCCAGCTGCTAGCCCAACCCCTTGGAAGCTGCATTCGCCCTTTGCTGCAGCTCCCCTGCCTGCCTTCAGTGCTACACCTAGCCAGCTTGATGCCGTGGTAGAAGAGGAGCCTCACGAAATGGCCCCAGCAGCAGCGCCAGGAGCAGCACCTAGGTCAGGTGTCAGTGGTACGCAGCTGCAGCCAATGCAGCAAGCCATTGATGCACTGGGCGCGGCTGCTGCAGCCAAGCAGCGCGCTCAGGTTGGCGAGGGTGTGTCTCCTACGGCATCTATCCACAGCAGCGGCCACAGCGGCTACAGCACCCGCAGCGGCCGCCCACCTGCCGCAGCAGCAGCCCAGCCGCGCCAGCGCTCTCCTGACCCTGTCAGCCCTGGTGGTGTTCGGTCACCGTTTGCTGCTGCAGCGGCGGTGGCTGCTGCCACGCACGCGGCCTTCACCCCTACCGGCACTCCTAGAGGAGCCTCTCCCTTGGACAGCCCCGCCGGCAGCCTGTGGCCGCAAAACCCTAGCCCAGGCTCCTCCCAGCGCGGTTCAAGGAAGGGCTCTGCATCAGGCAGCAGCAAGGCCCGACAAATGTCCAGCATGGCGCAGAGCATTAGCCTGAGCACCCTGATGCAGTCAAGTGCCTTTGGCAGCAGCAATGCCCTCAGCACACAGCTGCCGGCCACACCCGCCCCTGGTGACAGTATCAGGTTGCAGGGCGCCAGCACAGACTCCCGGGGAAGGCTTGCTGCTGCTGCTGGCTCCTCAGGTAGCCTTGGCGCCAAGTCTGGCAGCACAGAGGCAGGCCAAGGCAGCAGCAGCACAGGGAGCCTCACGGGTGTGGCAGCAGATGCTGCAGTTGAGGCAGCAGCACCTGCAGCGCTGATGTCACCTGCAAGCAGCGGCGGGCAGCAGCAAGTGGCAATGCGCCCATCTAGCACACACTATTCCCAGCAGCAGCGGCAACTGCCACAAGTAGCTGCATGGCGGTCTCCTTTTGCTGCTGTAGGTGCTGCAGCCTCCCCCAGCAGCACTCCCACAGCGCCTGCAGCCGGGAGCAGGGCTGCTGCAGCAGGTGCCTTCCAGGTGCCTCAGGCAGCACCATTCAGGCCTGGAGTCATGCCCATGGCTGTGTCAGCTGGTCCTGCTGCCCTCATGCCTCCTGTGTTGCTGGCCATGCCGCCTACTCAGCAGCAGCAGCCTGCTGTGGGCCAATCTGCAGTGCCCATGGCTGCCATGTATGGTACAGCCGCAGGCACAGGCATGGTTGGTTCTCCTGGACTGCTTGTACCCGGGCAGTACATGATCCCAGTATCCACAGGGCTGGTGTCCATGTCTGGCGGCATGCCAGCTCTGCTGGTCCACCCCGGCTTGCCTCCAGCCATACAGCAGGCCAGGCTAGCAGTCCTCAGTTCGGCAGTCGCTCCGCCATCCCCTGCAGGCAGCGCACGGGTTCAGTTTGCACCTGCCGCTGTGGCAGCTGCCAGCAGCAACACAGCCAGCACCAGCGCTGCAGCTTCAGCTGCTAGTGCCGGCAGCGCTGCTGCTGCGCCCAGGCTCGGCTGCATGTGCGTGGCGCCTGCATGCCTTGCAGAGGGCCAGCCTGGTGAGGTGCAGGTGTATGTGCTGGGGCTGGAGGGCAAGAAGCTGCAACCAGGACCCGACACCACCTACAGGTGAGGCCATGCCGTGTATCGTGCAAGATAAAAGACGTACACACAACGCATGGGCATGTGCTGGGTTATGCATGCCGTACGCGCACCGCTGTCCTGCAAGCATAGTCCGCTGGTTTGTGCAATTCATCACGAGCTTGTGTCGTGCGCAATTAGCTGACTTGAAAGGAAATGCACACACATGCAAAGCAGCAGGAGTGAGCAGGGCTGGCCCGTTGTTTATAGCCACTGTGGAGCCAGAAAGTTAGGGCAAGGCGAACTGCTGGAGTCGATGAGGCATGACTGTATGGGTGAGCGCCAAACAGCATGCAGCTAGCCTGGATTGCTGTGCTGTGAATGCCAACTGGCTTGTTATGCTGCAGGGTGGCTGCTTTCATGGGGTCAAGGCTGGTTGCCGAGACACACAGGGCATGCAGAGGAGGCGAGCGGCTGTTGAGGTGAGCATGCTCTGTGTTGCTCTTCACAAATTATGGTGCCTAGCCAACTATTATGCGGTGTCAGAGCAGCAGCAGAAGAATGTAGCAAATGGCTGCCTACTAGCATATCATGCAAGCAGTTGCTTGGTGCAGGAACCTACTACATCGCGTGTCAGCACAACATGCAGCCAGTGCTGGCTGCATGCGTGCAATGAATGTCGTTATATGGCAAATTTCAGCCATTTTATAAGTACAAGCTGCAGGAATCACCTGTGCAAGCTGCAGGAATTACTTGGAGCAGGCAATGGAGTGTTTTAAGTGCGGACTGTTCTGATCACATGCTGCTTGTGTTGTTGATGCCCGCCATTGCAGGATCACGGTGCCCTCACTGCCCAAGGGTGTCCTGCAGGTCCTGGTCCTAGATGCCGCCAACAAGCCCTGCTTCATGCAGCACATGCTGGTGCTGCCGCAGCCCTGCGCACACGACATGAACACCTTCTGGTCGCAGCTGCTCACAGGGCAGATTGTGACGCTGCCTGCAGCTTTTGGTGGTGGTGTCGCCGCTGGCGCTGCTCAAGCAGCCGAAGCCACCAGTGTCAGTCCGTTCGGCAGCGACAACAGCAGTCGCAGCAGCAAGAGTGCGCAGGTAGCAACCAGCAGCAGCAGTGTCACCTCAGCTGCCCCCGCAGCTGCTTCCGACCTTGCAGCCAGTGACGCAGGTGCCGGAACACCCAAGAGGGCAGCTAGTGATGGCAGTGCTGGACAGCCCAGGAGGTTGAGTCCAGAGCAGATTCAGGCCCTGTGGCGCCACTCCTATGGCCGAGTGGTAGCAGAGGTCGCCACCGTGCTGCTGACTCGCGCCCGGTCGCGCTCAGCACAGCTGCCGGCCAGCGGCAGCATCTCAGCAGCACCAGCACCTGCCACCCCTCGCAGCAGCTTTGACGCCCCTGAGATGCAGAGCAGAGTGTCAAGCCTGCTGCACCTGCTCGCAACACACGGCAAGTGGGCTGTCCTGGAGATGCTCACCACGCATGTGTACGGCTATGGCTCCTCTGCCAGGGCTATGTACACAGACAAGGTGCTGGGGGCGCAGGCTGCTGCCCGAGGTGCATCCATTGGTGCCGCTGCTGCAGGCTTAGGCGCTGTACTTGCTGTGCCAGCAGCAGCCGCGGGCAGCAGTGATGGTGCAGCTGCTGCAGGCAGCAGCACCACTCCACTACCCCCAGCTCCTCTGTCAGCAGCAGACACTGCCCTGCTGGAGGCCAGTAGGCAGATCCTGCAGAGTTGGTGCGCAGCCATCCCTGCTGCACATGCGCTGCTGGCCAACCTGCAACTCCCCACAGTCGAGGGTGCACCCCAGCCAGCCCCGCAAGTCACACAGCAGCTGTTGAATCAGCTCATGCAGGCGTCTCCCGCCCGCCTGGCCGCAGCAATGGCAAGTGCTACTGCTGCCATGCCCAGCGCTGCCGCCGCTGGCAGCGTGCCTGCAGCCGCGGCAGAGGGGACAGGAGAGATCCAGGTTGAGCCCAGCACGCACTCCTTGTCCTTCTGCGCGGAGGCACCTCCCAGCATCCTGACAGATGAGGATGCTGCAGGCCATGCAGAAGGGACAGACGATGTCTCCTCTGCCACAGCTGATGCGGTCGCTGGTGGTGCTCGCACCAAGGACCGCAAGCTGCTCAAGGGTTGGCCAGGCAAGCTGAAAAAGGCGCTGAGTGTGAAGCTGCCTGCATGAAGTGTCTTTGGAGACTGCGCTGTTGCTGGTGATGTGTTGGGGTGTCTTGCCTGTCACAGCACAGCCCTTGTATGCTGCACGTTCCTTTCCTGGGGGATTGGCTGTGTTTGGTGGTGCGCTGCGTGAGCAGGGTTCATGTGCCCACTTGCCAAGGTGCTGTGGTGTGCTTCTTGTTTCGGCAGCGGTAATGGTTTGCTCCCTTGCACCCAGCAGCGGTAGTTATGTTGGTGGTGCTGTGGTGTGGCAGGATTTGGCTTACTACTAGCGTGCTCAGTGGTGTGGTGAGCCGATGTCTGGGAGTGATGTTGGTGTTTTTTCATTGTGTTGGCTTGCTTGATGTCTTGAGAGTGTTGTGTTGGGTTTTTACCCGCTTTTGTTGGTAAGGGTGGGTGGTGTTGGATGCTGTCAGCGAGGGTATCTATGACTGGCAGTCGGCCACAGCTGCCAACAGGGGCGAGCAACTGGCATGCCTCGCCTGAGCACCATGCTGCTTGCCGCTGCAGGCTGCAGTGCCAAGCCAGAATCTGTCTGTGTCAGTGTGTCCTTGAGCACCTCAAGTGGTGTGGCTTCGTGAGCAGCAGCAGCCAGCTTTGCGGCTTGCGCCTGCACTGTATGTGTGGTTCAAAACTCTTGGCATGATGTGGGGGTGGTACTCGTCGCACAGGGCGGTCTCTGATGTCTTCTCGGTATGTATGAATGGTGTCCCTTCATTTGTGAGGGGCCAGCGTGCAAGCCAATTGGCGGCATGAGCGCTTTGAGCTTCGACAGTATGCGGCGGCACATTGTGGCTGGCCTGGAGAACTTTGTGGTGGTCTGGGTACTTGATACGTTTTGTGTGCTTTCTGTTGGGGGTGTATGGCCTTGCCTAGCTACATGGCTTTGTGCCTGCTTTCACATCCATCTTCCTGCATTGGTTCCCTGGTTTGGGTAGGCGTCTCTGCATTGGTTGCCTGGTTTGGGTAGGCGAGCTTTGTGGGAGTGAATGCGCCTGGTGCGGCCTGGTAGCCTGAGAAGTGTGGGCAACCTATGGCTGGAGGGCAGCTTGCCATCTGTACAGAATCATCTGTAGGTGCAGCTTGCTGCTCCTGGGGGTCAGCTGTGGGGGTGCTGGGATTGTCAGCTGCCTGAAAGATGGTCTGTCCTTGATGGATCACTTAGCTAAGGCCGTTGTGCAGCCACTCCTTGGGCTGCTTGATTGTTCTGCCCCATGCGTCATCAGTGGGTGTTGACTCACAGCCTGTCTGACTGTGCCCATCATCTCAGGATGCTTTTGCCAGATGCATTCATTGTTGCACCATTTTTGTGTGTGTCTGAGCGCAGAACTGTATGCGTGTGTGTGCATCGGATAGTGTGCAGGTCCCAGCTGCCAGATAGTGTGCAGGTCCCAGCTGCCACCCACATTGTGTGCAGGCCCCAGCTGCCACTGTGTATTGCCTTCCTGCGTTGTCATTTCAGTGACACTGTTGAGGGTTGCCTTGGGCTCGGGTACGATTTTGTGCCATCGTCCTGCTAGCGGGCAAGGGCTGGCCCAGGCTTGCCTTCTGCCTGGCAAGCAGCAAGTGCACCTGCCAGCCACTGGGCTTGTGTATGCGTGTCCCTCTCGGAGAGGGAACCTGAGGCTGCCTGTATTGTCACGTTTGCACTGGGCTGGATTGAGTGGCACCATGTCGCCTTAGCAGTGAGCCACTCCTGTGCCAGGCTTGCTACACCCTTGGTGTGTGGCGTGTGAGTGGTGTGTGACGCTGTGCTTGAGGGGCTCGTGCTCTTCGAGGGTGGGGTCGAGGGAAAAGTAAGCTCAAGCGTTTGTTTGTACCAGTCTTCTCGTTGCTCAGGGCAGACTAGGTGCCTGTGCTTTTGAGTGGTCAAAAACAGGTCGAGGTAGAGGTTGATGTTGTCACCTCAGGCACTGTGTTCAGCTTGCAGTAGCTAGCCTGTGGGGCGCAGATTGTGCCGCACAATGGGCAGCCAATAAACCAGATTGCTAGCACCACATACATGCCTTGCCCAGGGTACTGCAAGCAAGATGTGCATGTGCGTGCGCGCGTGCGTGTGCGTGTATGTGACGTGCCAGTGCGTGGGACGTATACATTTTGGGTTGAGCTGAGCAGACTACTTTACAAGCTGCATAGGGTTTACTTTGCTCCCTCAGGCATGCCTTCTATTTGGTCAGCTTTAGTGTCAGCTGAGGCCGGCACCTTCCTCTGTGTGATGTGATGATGCTGCTTGTCAAGGCCATCATTGTGGGGGCACCGCACCATCAGCGTGCATGGTCCATGGCAGGTGGAATGGACATGGCCCATCATAAGCACGGTGCTTTTGAACAATATCAAGGTGACATCCTTGGTTTGCTGCTGCAGTTTTGTGCAGCATTGCCGCCACCGGCGTCCTGTGGTGTCGGGCTTTGTGCATGCATGGGCTTGTGCTGGCGGTGCCTTGGCATATTGCCGGTGCCTGCACCGCACATGGTTGCATTTGTGGTGTGGCGTCAGGACGCGCCCTGCCAGCCTGAGTGCCTCTTTGAGGTTAGAGAGGCGCAGATCTGTTTATGAGAGCCGAGACAAATGTAGATGTTGAGCTGAGACTAAATTTAGATGTTGAATTCTGTCGGGTGCAAGGCCCTCTCAACCTTTTTGGAGAGAGTCTTACGAAGCTCAGCTTGTTGTGGCACCCAGGCTTTTTGTGCTGCATATCAGAAGTACCACACAGTGATGTCAGGAAGAGGCTGTCACACATTGTGACTGTCCTACTTCCTGGACGCTTAAGTTGGTTGCGCCAGCTGCATTTTTCCATGGTGGGGGTAAGGGCCTGGGGCAGGTGCTGTTGCTGAGCTTGGAGGGTCAAAACGCATCAACACTTGCACATAGGACCTTCAAGGATCTGCAGCGTCTGCCCTGGTGCTGGTGCTGAGGTGTACTGCGTTCTACCAGCAAGCCTATTTGTCGGGTGTTCCGCTGCTGCATTGTGGGGAGGCCTCCCTAGGTTTTGTGAGGGTAGCTACCTAGGGTAGCAACCCCTTGCCAGTTGCCTGTCGTTCTTGTTTTCTGCCGGCCTTGCAGGTTTCCGTTCAGCTCAGCTACTCGACGTGAGCACTTTGGTGGCATTCTTGTTCCTGGAGTGCTTCTTCCTGCTGTTAGCAGCACTGTACAGTGTATGCATGGTGGCATTGCCCCTTGGGTGGGGTTGGGTCAGCTGGTTGGGTGGCAGTCGATGTTGTGTTTGTGCAGGTTGGTGAGGCTTGTTGACTCGTTGACGTATGTCGCTGGCTTGTGTGCATGCCTTTGGTAATGTGTGTGCTACATGTGTGCTGCTCTGGTCAGGGGCTCGCCCATGGTTTCTAGTACTCTCATCATGAGGTGGTGCGGCACCATCAGCGCCCCTTCCTTGTGCATGGTGTGCCAGCGGGTTTCTTCTTGTCCATCTGCTGTATCTTGGAAGCTTTGCGTGTCTTTTGCACTATGATTGCTGCAGTGCTCAGCTGGCAGAGCAACTCATTGCTCTGCCTGGCTTTGAATGCCGGCTGCTCTGCAGCTGCCCTCAGCCAGCGGCAGCAAGGCTTGTGCCGTGGCCATGGCTGAGTGCTGCAAGCGGTCAAGTTGTCAGCTGGGTATTATGCGTGGAGGCAATGTAGTGTGCTTCAGAGGTTCTGCAACAGTGGTTCCTCTGTTGTCAGTCCCAGCAGCCAGTGTGAAATCAGCGAGCTTGATAGCCTACTCTGCTGGTTTTTTGAATTTGATAAATGTGCATTGGGCGTACCCTTGTGTGGGTGTGCTGTGGGCATAGCTGCAACATGCGTGGTTGCTTTGTCTTGCCGTACAGTGAACAAAAGAAGCTGCTACCGCAGCATGGTGATGGCTGCATATTGCGCCGTCCTTGGCCACTGGTTTGGCTTGTGGCTGGTGCTTTCTGGTTGGGACCTTGCTGAGCCTCAGCAAGTTTCCAACCAACCACTAGCTGGTTACATGTACATTTGAATTGGCAGGCTGTGTTGGCTGCGGCAGTCATTTACTGACTGCACTGCAGTCGGATTGCTTTTGTACACAAATGAGGTTGGCACATGTGCCATCCCCATGTAGGGGGTTCAGGGGTTCCCGGGTACCTCTTGGGTGTTCATGAGTACTGCAGTGTTCTGGGCATCCAGGACCTGCTTGAGAAGGGAGTGAGGGATGAGCAACAGCACTTGGGACCTGTCTCGCAAGGGTGTACGGGTTGGTGCTAATTTGGTGTGCTGCCGTCTGCTTGAATCCATGTCTCTCTTCGTCATGCCCTCAATGAGAGCTGCGAGGCAGTGGGAAGTTGGGACGTTCAACTGCGGTGGCAAGGCAGCAATCCATGCTGTTTTGAGAAGTAATGGATGGCTGCGTCAGCTAGGGAGTCGGTTGTCAGATGGGGTCTTTGAGCATCGTCCCTACCGGTACCCTTGTCTTGGTGCAGGCTCTGGCTGGGGGAGTACTGTCCTACATCGCTGCTGTGTGTTTTTCATCCTTCATGCATGTCCATTGGGGCTTGACTAGCCTGCATTCAGCATACCTTGCAAAGTGGATTGCCAATGCAGCTGAGCACATGCTGTGGCAAGTGCAGCAGTGGCCGCAACAGTGCGGGTGTCTGAGCCTCATCTGATGGCTGTTGAGAGGGCATTTCGTATCTCCGTATGCACGGGAAGTTGGTGGCTGGCTGGCTGCGCTGGGCAAAGGTGTATGGTTCATTGGTGTGTGGTGAGTTGGCAGTAGTCCTTGCTAGCTGTGTTGACCACTGCTGTTGTGAGTGGGTGCTGTGTTGTGCTGTGGTGTGTGTTGGATTGGCCACCCTGTTTGTGCTGATGGGTGGTGGCAAGAGCGCTGGTGCATCCCACTCGTGAAGTATCACTAATCCCACCCTACTATGTGTAGTTTACTTGTGTGTAGTACTACACTTCAGACTAGTCTGAAGCCCCAGTGCTGTGGTCCTGGCAGGCAGGTGCTGTTGTTGATGTTTTGGGGTCGTGAGGGGTGACTGTTTGCAGCTGTACAGCGTACATGTACGCTGTACTGCTGCATCTGTGTGCTGGGGTCTCCTGCTGACCAGCACAGCATGGCCCACCAGCATTTGGTGGGCACCAAGCTTCAGTTGCATGTTGTTGGCAACAGTCAGCCTTTCATGCGGACCACCTTTTGTCTGCAGAAACAGACGGCAAGTATCTGATGCAGCCTTGGGTTGCAGCAGTGTTGCCAGTTGCGGGGCTCAGTGGGATGCAGTTCCCTGCGTGCTCGCGCCATATTGCAGAGTGCTGCTGTCTGCGTGTGCCTGCATGGAATGGCATCATGTACCCTGGTGGCTGCTTCAAGCGCTGTGGTGATCAAACCTGCGCTTGTAGGGCGTTAGCACCCCTGTGGTGCTGTACAGCCTTCAGCACACGAGCGTGCCTCTCAGCCACTGTTTCTGTGGCCGCCGGGTTGCTGGACGCGGCAGCTCAGTGGGTGTCACGCAGCTTGAGCACTGCTGCACACTGAGTCCGCAAGATGCCTGTGCATGCGAGCCATGTGCTTTTGCTTGGCAGCTGCACTGTGGTGATCGTGCATATTGCCCGGCAGTCCCCTGAGCTGGTGTGCATAGCGTTCGTCATGTGGCATGCCCCTGCTGACCTGCTGTGCACTACAGACCTGTTGTGCACCACAGACCACCCGGTGCAGGGCTGCCCTTTATCATCATGCGCCCTTCTGTGCATGGTGACGTGCCACGTGCAATTTGCCTGCTCGCTAGGCTTTGCTTGTATGCCTGCGCTGATGCTGTTACAGGCTCTGCTGGTCTGCTTGCTTTGGGTTGGCATGGAAGTGCATTGTGGGGAGCAATGTCACACGGGCGCACATCTGTGCGGACATGTTAGCCTAAACTCAATAGAATTGGCAGTGTCTTCGGCACTGATGGCAGGCTGGCACAGCGTGCCAGTTGTCATGAGCATCACAGGCACCCCGACTGTGAGTGTTGACAAATTGTGTGGTTGACAAGAGATGTGATGGCTGCATGTGGCACATTACTACAGGCTGATGGCTGTTCGGCAGTTGAGTGGGTTCACCAGGATGCTGACAGAGTGGTGAATGGCAAGAGGGGAATGTCCACTGTGCTGTGAGGCTGGTGAAAAGGCGGAAGAGTGGCATGGACTGGGTTTATTGCCGTGCAGTGCGCAAGCACACATATGTGTGACACAATGTTGTGGCCCACAGTGTGCAGGATAGTAGGCACGTATATCACAGAGGTGCCATGCTGAGGTTGGTTGCAACTGGTTGTCGCCGGCTGGATGCGGGCAGCAGATGCAACCGAGTAGGCCCTTCAAGCGTCAAAATGGAATGGTGTGTGTGTGTGTGTGACATGTGTAACATACAGTGTGTGTCAATCAGTGCCGTGACGGTAATGATGATGACACTTGATGTACAGTTGTTCAGTGATGGTCATCACTACCCAAAGGGATCAGTTCTTGTGGGTCGTGACATAGTTCTCCACCAAACTTGCAGGTCAGCTGTGCCTCATGGGGTCTGCAACAGCGCACAGCTGCTAGGGCTGACCCAAATCACATGCCACTTGCGTCACGCTGTCATGACTGTTGATCGCTCCTCAGGCTGACAGATAGGTGCTTGCATGCACCAGCTAGCAGAAAATCACCAGCATCGACATGTGCTTCACACAGTGCAATGTATCATCCGCCCATATTGAGCGCCTAATTTGAGTGTCAATGGAGGTTCCAGCGTGTGCAGGATACATGCATTCAGGACTGACATGCAGACAGTCCACAGGTTAGGTGAGCAGCAGTGGCGGTTGTAGGGAAAACATGGCGGAGTGGTCTGCCTGCTGCAGGGCCACAGTGTCTTGCCAGGTACCCCACCCCTTGCCGGTGCAGCAGCATCTTTGCACAGCAACTCTGCCAAAGGAAAAAGAAATGCTGCAGTTGTCAGTTTTGAGGTCACCAAGCAATGAGCAGTGTTTGATGACGCTGTGCACCCATTGGCACTGCTTGCTGACTGCTGCGTCAGTGATGGATGCACATGATTGTTGTTGTCCTGAAACATTTGTGCCACAAGTGTTTCAGCCACACATCAGTGACACAGTGCCCGGAACCGGGGAGGAAGCGTGATTTCCTGTGGAGACACTGGGAACACACAAAGGGGAGGTAGCGTGATTTCCTGTGGAGACACTGGGAACACACAAGATGGTAACACAATGTAGCTAGCACTGGGGTCCCCCACCGCCACCCCAGGCAACAAAGCCACACATCAGTGATGTGTGCCAAATTTCCAGATCAAACCCCAACCAACTGCGCATTTGGGTCTGGTGTTACTGGAGAAATTGTACGGCTAGAACAAGAATATGCAGGACACACTGGCAGCAATTCTCATTCTTTCCCCCAGCTGTGCTGCTTTTCTTTTCAATCTGTGTCACAGTGCTGTGCAAGTTTGTTTCACGAGGTGGAAACGGTTGAGGGTGGTTTGTTGTGTGGCTGTTTCCATTTTGACAGTAATTGACAAGTCAACACAGAGTCAATTCCAACCGCTGACTGTATTGCACCATGGTTGCATGCAGTGAACATGCTGTATTCCAAACGCTGGTTACATTGTCATCAGCACCACATCACCTTGCACACGCTTTTTAACTTCACACAACTCTCACACACATACAGCTCACGCATAACACCATGCATGTGTATTGCCTACTTCTCCAAGGATGCCATCAACCTCACAGCAAATGCTGCACAACAGCTTTCATTAGGTGGCAATGTGCCAGGTACGAACAGGCAGAGTGTGCTGATGCCAGCACTTTCATTAGATACACCAGAGATCTACCTACAAGACAAGAAGTGTGCTGCTTGCAGCACTTTCATTGACAACCAAAGACCACACTCATCAACTGGTGCAAAACCTCAACAGCAGATGAGAACAGCACAGACATTGTACAAAATCATAGAGACATCCTCTCCAGCACACAAGGATCTGTCCCTTTTCCAGGAACAACCAGCCCTCATCAACAACCAGCCCTCATCAAACACAACACAGTTCACACTCTCACGCCACAGACTTTCACTCGTTCTGACTGCTGTAACAAGCCCGCTGCATATGCACTTCAGCACCACGCATCTATCACTCACTGGCAGGCACACCGCCCTTCCATACAGTCACAGCACCATTCATACACACGATGATCATATTCTGCAGGTGTGCAAGTGTCACCTGCCGTAACAGGCCGAGACAAGTACCAAATATCTCTCTGCACTACTATTAAGGCCTCGGCATCCGTCTACTGTGCACTGTTGGTTGCAGTGCTGCCTGTCCCTCCGACCTTGACTGATGCAGTCTTTCCCTTGCGGCTGCTTGCTGGCTTGACTGCCAGCTTGTCAACGGCAGTGCAGGCCATGAAGGAGGCCCAGGCAGCAAGGGCAAAGAAAATGTTTTGGCTGGAGATGCCAGTCTCTGCACAGCAGCAGCAGGTCAGGAGCATGGAGTCAGAGGGTGCACACTACATGGGTGGCAGATACTTCAGAATGATTGCAACAAACTCAGCCACCGACAGAATACTGTTCCCGCCATGGCACTGGCCGGCGTGGGGATGGTCGTACTATGATCTGTCACGCTGCAGTACTGCATGCCATTGGAGCATGACACAAATGTCAATCCTGGCAAGTAACCTGTTGCACAGCAGCACACGGCTCAGTCTGCAACAGGCACAACAGCTACATTGTGGTGAATAGCAGCATCATTTCCTCCCTCACCTGCGCTGAGCTGTGCCACTGGTCCCAGTCCCCCGATGACCACCTCTCCCACAATGGCAGCAGCAATGCCCAGTGCTGCCAGGCGGCCAGCAAACAGCTCGTTCTGTGGGGTGAAGCCCCAGTTGGTGACACCAAAGAACTTCTTGGGGCCGTCCAGCAGTGTGATGGTGGGATCCTGCAGGGGGCCCACTGCCTCAGTGGAGGGCTGGGGCTGCTGCTGCTGCTTGAAGGTGGCTGAGCTGGGCAGCACGGAGGCGATAAGGTTGAAGCCAATCAGACCAGCAAGGAACAGACCAACTTGCTCCTGCAGGACGGGGAGGGAGACAGGGCAGGGACAGGAAGGCAAAGGTGAGTGAGTGCCACAGTGTAAAGTCCCTTCCAGCAACTTGAGCTGCCAATAATCAGTGATAGCAGCCTGCAGAGCTGCGACTACTTATGAGTCAGGCATCCCAGAAATCACAGAAGAAGAGCCCAGCATCTCAGCGCAATCCCTAGCCCACTGTGCTGGCAGCCCAGCCCACTGCCAGTGGCCGACAGCACAAGGAACATGTTTTTCTATGCAAGATCTTGCCACCAGTTAGTGAGAATCAATTGATACTGCAATCCACACAATGATAGCTCATCACACCCCGCGCACGTACCTGCTGCAGTCCCAGCTCGTATCCCAGCTGCCCCAGGACACCCTGTCCAGTGAGGAACTCGCCCACAACAGCAGAGCCAAAGCCAAGCATGGACAGGCGGGAGATAAACACCTCGTTGTCAGGGGTGAAGCCAATCTCGAAGCCAGCCAGAGGAGCCTTGCGCTGCTGCTGCTTGATGGGGGCCTTCTTGGCGAGCTGCAGAAGCAGCAGAGCAGCACGGCAAGGACAGCAAGGCAACACCCAGGGTGTGGTCAGTGTGTGGTGAGCCAACCAAGGATGCCATGAAGCACGGTGCATGCAAATAGTTGAGGTATAGATGCAACGTTTGTGACTTTGGCGAGCAGCAAGAGGCACAACAGGGCTGGGCATGTCAAAGGCAGAACTGCCCGCGTGGCGATGGATGGAGCAAAACGCTTACCTTGACGTTTGTCAGCAGAGCAGCACGGGGTGCAACAGCACGACTTAATGCCTTGCTAGCAGCAACAGACGGGCTAGAGCGCATTGTAGTTGCTGCGAAGGCCATTGTGTCGAGAAGGTTTCGCTACAGGTTTTCGAAGACAGCAAGGTACGGTGGTGTAAAGGGTTGCGAAAGGTCTGCTTGTGATGCCTCAGAGCGTAACCTTTCAATACTGTGCTTCAAGCAGAGCCTGCATTATATAGGCCGGAAATGGGCCAGGACACGATGACCCCCCACTGCCAGCCACACGAGATCTGTGGCGGGAACGGCACCGACCACACGTAACCGTCACAAACAGGATGCGTGGTTTGGTGTGGAGGATTACGACTTCTGCTATGAATTTTTTTCACAGCTGTACCTCTGGCCAATGCAGCACACACCAGCTTTGCATTGCACTGGCATGTGAAAGAAAGCAAAGGTTGGTACAGTTGCCAGACTGGAACAATCCAGAAGCAAGTGAGGGAGCTTGAAACATCAACCCCTTCTGTACTCCTTGCATCTTTGCAGATGCATTGGTCAGTGAGCAGCATGCTGGCTGCACACCAAGGAGCGAGAATTTATTGAGGACTGGTCCAACAGCAAAGCAACAATTTGTTTTTTCGTACAGCGAGCCTTTGCACACGCAGCAGTGAACACATTTCGCGTCTAGCCAGTCTGGTATGATGTCGGTCGGCTTGATGCCCTTCAGGAGCTGCATGAGGCCTGCCACGTCTTTGCAGTGGAGCGAGACAGCCAACACCCTTGCCATAGCAGCAATCCGCTGCGCATCGGCCTCGGGCAGTTGCCGCTGCTGCTGCTGCTGCTGCTGCTGCTGCTGCTGCTGCTGCTGCTGCTGCGCTGCCGGCTGCGGCGCGTCAAGCATCGCTGCCAGAGGCTGCTGCTGCTGTTGCTGCTCTGGCAGCTCGGCCGGCACGAGCGGCTGCACGTGCTGCTCCTCCGGGTCAGGTACCTGTGCAACGTGATCCAGCATCAGAACGAACGCTATAATAGGGAAGGGGGGGGGGTGATATTCTGACTGCGGTCTGTTGTGCACCAGGCACAGGCTGCTGCTGCTGCTGCTGCTGCTGCTGCTGCCCCCCCCCCCCCCCCCCAGCAAAGCAACAATTTGTTTTTGTCGCAATTTCTTTTTTTCCCTGAAAGGTTGAGGCTGCACTGGTCCCTTCACCATACCTGCTACATGTTGTTTGTCAGCAAGGCAGCTCAATTGCTCTTGTGAGTTCAAGCACTAGTGAATCACAGAAGCTGCGCAGCTTAAGTCAATGTTGATCGAGCTCATCTACAGCTGCAGTTGCAATGTGCCTGATAGGATATCCCAACACATATCATACAATCTTTGGCAGAGGCAGAGGTTCAAGAGTAACCGCGATTGGCAGCATCTGCTCTGCACTGCTATGGGTTTTTGGTCAGCTTCACCCTGCAATTATGTGTTGACAACATATGTTGCACCTCCTTGCATTGGAGTCTCCACGTCATATTCAACTCAATTGCACAAGTGTATATGTTACTGTCAACATGTTTGCTCAGGAGGCTGAGAACAGTATACAATCTGTATGACATGCATATATGTTCAGTAGCATGATCACATAGCAAGGAAACCATCCATTGGTTACATGTTGGACTGCGCAACCACACCTCATGATGATGCAGACGCAACATCTCTCTCTTCACATAACACCCACTGCAACACACCTCGGTTCCAATCACCACAACAGACACACATCTCGCAAGTGCTGCACAGCAGCTTTCATTGGGTGGCAATGTGCCACAATACACAGAGTGTGCTGAGGTCAGCACTTTCATTGAACACACCAGAAATGCAGCTACTGACAAAGAAGTGTGCTGCTGGCAGCACTTTCATTGCAAACCACTCGACTCACACTTGCCAACATGGCAAGATATAACACCCACCCGGCTGAAAGCAGCACGGGCTTCCATTGTACAAAATCAGCATGACGCACAACGTCCAGCACACAAAGTGGAAGATAATTGGGAACCAAACTGATGACTGATGAAGTGACTGTCCCTTGTCCAGGGACCACGCAACCACTCACAGACAACGACATGAGACAACAGCTCTCACTCAAGCCTCACTGTCTCCCTCTCACACCCTCTCGCACCCTCTCACTCACTCAAGCAGCCCTAACAGCAGGGGGTGCAGGTGCATGTGACATGCAACGTAGACCCAGTCTGCACCGCCAAGACCCAGTGTGCACCCCTAATAGTGTTAGCATTGGTGGCTGGCGGTAATAACGGCATTGCTGACGGGACTACTGCCTCGTGGGTTTTAAAACAACCACTGTACACTCACAAGCACACCTCACACACACAACCATTATGTTTGGATGCACACCTGCCGCACCGAGCCGCAGCTGTAGACAGGTTGACCCATAACATCTCGCAACACCCTCCCAGTTGCTGGACAAATATCTACTGTGCACTGCTGGTTGCAGTGCTGCCTGTGCCTCCAACCTTGACTGATGCAGTCTTGCCCTTGCGAGTTGGCTTGACTGCCAGCTTGTCAACAGCAGTGCAGGCCATGAAGGAGGCCCAGGCAGCAAGGGCGAAGAAAATGTTCTGGCTGGGAATGCCAGTCTCTGCAGCAGCAGCAGCAGCACACAGAACAAGGAATACAGAGTCAGAGGGTGCACACTGCATGGGTGACAGCCTGTTTCACAAGCACAAGGATGTGATACATTCAGCCACTGCCATCAACCATTGCTGCGGGTGTGAGGGTTTTCATGCATCTGACAAACACAAGTGGTGCATAGCATTGAAGCATCACACAGATATCACAAGCTGGCAAGTCAGCTGTTGCACATCAACAATGCGCCGGCATTTCACAAGGCTCAATCTGCACCAGCACAACAGCGAAACAGCTGCAATACGATGAACAGCAGAATCGATTCCTCCCTCACCTGCGCTGAGCTGTGCCACTGGTCCCAGTCCCCCGGTGACCACCTCTCCCACAATGGCAGCAGCAATGCCCAGCGCTGCCAGGCGGCCAGCAAACAGTTCGTTCTGTGGGGTGAAGCCCCAGTTTGTGACACCAAAGAACTTCTTGGGCCCGTCCAGCAGTGTGATGGTGGGGTCCTGCAGGGGGCCCACAGCCTCAGTGGAGGGCTGGGGCTGCTGCTGCTGCTTGAAGGTGGCTGAGCTGGGCAGCAGGGAGGCAACCAGGTTGAAGCCAATCAGACCAGCAAGGAACAGACCAACTTGCTCCTGCAGGGTGGGGAGGGAAGGCAAGGGAAGCAGGGCAGAAGTGGGTCAACAGCAGATTCATGAACCACATAACATGGCTGCCATTGGGACGCAGGTGTGACTGTCAATGACTATCGCATCAGCCTGCAGAGTTGCAGCTTTATCAACCGTAGCAAAGACACATGCAACAGACAACCCAAAGCAAGCAAAGACACATGCATGCAACAAACATCTCAAAGCAAGCCCCAGCCTGAGGACCAGTGTACAGCACATCAGCACCACCATCTGTGCCAACACTTGCAAGCCTTGCCGCTAGTCACATCTTCCATGCCCTTTCAGCACAGCTCAGCACACCCCGCACACGTACCTGCTGCAGTCCCAGCTCGTAGCCCAGCTGCCCCAGGACACCCTGTCCAGTGAGGAACTCGCCCACAACAGCAGAGCCAAAGCCAAGCATGGACAGGCGGGAGATGAACACCTCGTTGTCAGGGGTGAAGCCAATCTCGAAGCCAGCCAGAGGAGCCTTGCGCTGCTGCTGCTTGGTGGGGGCCTTCTTGGCGAGCTGTGACAGCAGCAGAGCAGCAGGGCGAGGGGACAGCAAGGCAGCAAATTCCAAGGTCAGCCTGTGGTCTGCCCAACAAGAATGCTACGGAAGGCCGTGCATGCAAACAGATGCGTTGAAGATGCAACATATGCGACTATTGCAAGCAGCAGGAGGCACGACAGGCCTGAGCATTGCAAAGGCAGAACTGCCCGCGTGGCGATGGATGGAGCCAAACGCTTACCTTGACGTTTGTGAGCAGAGCAGCACGGGGTGCAACAGCACGCCTTGATGCCTTGCTAGCAGCAACAGAGGGGCTGGTACGCACTGTGGTTGTTGCGAAGGCCATTATGTCGAGTAGGTTTCAAAGACAGCAAGGTACGGTAGTGCAAGGGGTTGCGTATGGTCTGCTTGGAATGGATCAGCACGTAGACTTTCGATAAGCAGGCTAAAGCAATGCCTGCTTATGTAGCCCTGAAGATGGGCCAGGACACGATGACCCCCCACTGCCAGCCACACAGTACGTGTGGCGGGAACGACACCGACCACAGGGAACGGCCACACCTATAACGCGTGGTTTGTCTTGGGGGATTACGAACATTTTGTCACGAAACTTCTCCAATCCACGTCTGCCCCAAGCATCTTTCAGTAGCTCTAGACATTTGTCTGTGATCAACAAACACAGTTGTTTAGCATGGTACACATGCAAGGGCCACACCTCCAACAAGACAGCTTGCTGTTGGATATCTACCAGCACAGGTGCTAGCAGTTGTAGGCCAGCTAGGCCAGAAGTCAGCAGCAAGTGGCCTTCAAAAGGGAGTTTGAACAGCCCAACCACACACCTGAAAGACACCTAGACTTGAGTTGTACTTGAGTTATACAGCGCGCCTGATCAGGGCACGGCACTGAAACAGTGTGCTGATTGTCTGAAAATGTGGTTTGCATGCTTTACAGCATATCCGCAGGTGTTGACACCACCACTCCCACACTGACAGTCACTGCACCTGGTATCTCTTGCATGCCAGTCCTATACTTGCATGCTGCGTGTGTTTTTCGAGCTTAGACCTGATGAGCCTTGAAGAAGGCGAAACTAGTCGTCTGTAAGTTCGTTCACTCCACACGCACAATACGATCCGCCTGCTGCCTGGGTCGCTGGTACTTCCCACATTGTCTGTACAACCACTGGAACACCCAACCAGCAGTTACAAAAGGCACAGGCAGGCCTTCAACTGGCCCATCTTGACAGCTGCCCACCAGCCATGCCCCCGTCCCCCCAACAAATGGCACGACTCGCTGGTGCTGGCAGTTGGAGGGTGCAGTTGCAATGCTGCAGTCAACACCATCCCACTTCAATCGCCTGAGGGGACTTTTACTGGAAGAGATGCACTAATACGGGGCATGTCAGCCTCGCCCACATGGGCATAGTATATGCATAGTTCAAGCGCGACACAAGGGGAGGCAGACTGCCTGGCAAGTCTGTGCACAGCGTCCTAGCCATGCCATGCCAATCAAGTACTACATCCTTGCATGACCACACCAAACCAACACCAACATAACACACCCAACAATCATGCACAATAACAAATGCCAGATAGTAACGTAGGCCCTACCACAATGCCCAACATTCCCCATGCAAGAAGACTTTCTTACTGCAGCCTACATCCCCCAGCTGCAACTCTTTCAGCGTGACTGACACCACTTCCAGGGCAGATGCAGCTGCTTGTGATGTCACCCCATCAACCACCAGTGATGTGCAGCAGCAGAGAGCCGCTCTCTAGCAGTTATAATAAAAGGGGGCTATAAAAGGGGGGATGGAACTGCCGCTGCATATGCTGCCACTGTGCTGTCATTCCCTCATTACTGGATACTTTCACCACTTGGTGGTGCTCTCCAGACCTGGTAAACTGCCGAAGCCGAAGCTTGGTAAATCCGCGCCTGAATAATGCCTGCCTGTTACTTCTGTGGCTTGGGTCTCAGCTCGTTTGTGAGCTGTTTGTCTTGCAGAAACTCTTCGATGTTGATGATGGTGGTGCTGGCAATGTTGCCCAGGGCCTCACCAGTGAGGAAGGCAGTGTGGGGTGTGATCAGCACCTGCAGTAGAGGACAACACAGTACAGGAAACGGAGGCTGCTTGAGCCTCATCACTACTGGCATGTGTGCTGCGAGGCACCTCGTGGGTGCTGGCGGGGGTGAATATGTGCATGAAGTCTGTCATGAAGTGAAAATGTGCATGCGTGTTGTGCCTGGGGCCAAAGCGCTACAGACTGGGGAAGCTATATTGTGTCTTTTGGGGGATTTTGGAACGGGTGGCTGTGCGTGCGTGCGCACAGCATGCCGGAAGTTGGTTCTGCAAGGTGTCGCACCCAACATCCGTAGTGGTCTTGCGATTGCAAACATGGGAGCACGTAGGGGGCACCGTTACCATAAAAGTGGTAACAGTGCATTATAGAGCGTTGCGTCGCACTTTGCACATGTCCATGGTTTGCAATGCACCGGCTGAAGCAAGTCTCCAGCAAGTCCGGGTTCGCACCTGTGGGTAGCTGCACAGCAGTTTGAAGCACCTGTCCCACTTGTCCATGCGCTCCTCTATGGGCATGTCGGACCAGTCAGTGAAAAACAGCCTGCAGGGGCAACAGAAATCGCACAGACACACACGGCAAGATGAAACTCGGCAGGATGGTCACGATGTTGGCGTGGAACAGACATGATGTTTGTTCAACAACCTGTGGCACACCTCTGCTTCCTGCCAGCCCCGTTCAGCGCCCGGGGCGTCAAAGGCTGTCAGGGCAGCTGCTGTGCATGCATGTGTGCAGCACTATGGCAGTGGCACTGGCTAAAGCATCCAAAGACGAGTGCCTCATGGGATGAGTTGGTCAACTGCACCCCTTAGTTGTGATCAGTCCAGAACCTTAACACTAAACAGAAGGATCCGGAGTGCCCTCAGGAGGCTGTGCTGTTTACTAAACCCAGGCCGCTGTGAGGGTGGCAGGCATCACTCACTGTCCCTCGCACTGGTCATTCCCCGACCCTCTCTTACTACCGCTCTCACTGTCCCCTCTCACTGTCCCTCTCACTGTCCCTCTCACTGTCCCTCTCACTGGTCACTCACTGTCCCTCATTCTCGTACACGTCCATGCCCACAGCACCAATCTGCCTGCTCTCCAGTCCTGACACCAGGGCAGCGTTCTCCATTAGGCCACCTCTTGACACGTTGAGCAGGATGCAACCCTTCTTCAGCTTGGATACACTGCACTCACACGTGGCAGACACAGACAGTAGAATCATTGCTTGTGTCGCAGTTGCAGGAAACGTCGGTAAGGGAGGGCCTGCTGTTGTCCAGTGGGTGTCAATGACACAGAGCGGCGTCAGCGCGGGAGCTGACTTGCAAGCTCTGCTCACACTGTGTGACACATCATGTGGCTGTTGTGACTGGCCGTCCAACCTGGCCGCCTTTGCTTCTGTGCAGCTCTCAGTATCCTTGCAGCACTGAAAGCGGCCCGGCTATCAGCAAGCTGTGCAGCATGTACATGTGTACATACACGTGAACCTCTAGGAGGCGGGGTGAACATCTGCACAGGCTGTCTTCTTTTTCTAAGGTTCCAGGGGAGGCGCTCCCTCCACCAGCTGGCCACACACACCTCAGCCGAGTAAACTTGACTGCCGGGGGCCGGAGGCACAGGCTGTCAGTGGGTCCTCACCTTTCCTTGTTGATGAGGTGGTATGTTGAGGGCAGCAGGGGCACATGCAGGCTGATGACGTCAGCACGGGGCAGGATGTAGTCCATGTCGTGGTAGGGGATGTCCATTGCCTCTACAGCAGGGTTTGGACGGATGTCATACGCTAGAACCTCCATGCCTAGACCCTGCACACACACCAGGAGGGTTAAGGGGTTGTGAGGTCAACTCATGTGCCTGCGTATGCCAGTGGTTGCACATACACAACAGGTATGGCAGACACAGGGTGTAGTCAAAGGCTGCTGCTGATGGTTTCATCTGTTCTGCCAGAGAATCGCGCAATGCGCAATATGCGCATGCACGCATGAGGTCAGTGTCAACAGCAGCGCTCTTGACGTCAGTCTGACACTGCAACACGATCTCATGGCGGTGTGCATTCCTATGCCTGTTACTACGTTCAGTATCCCGACAGCAGCAACCAGCAGACGCAGATAACAGACCTGCATCATGCATGTCCCCTCGTACGCAATCGCTGCCAAGCAAACGTTCCTGGCGGCCCCACATGCATGTGGATACAGTGTGTGCGCACCTTGAACATGCGTGCTGCCTCTGTGCCAATGGCCCCTGTGCCCAGCACTCCCACTGTCTTGCCCCTCAGCTCACAGCCCACCAAGGGGGTGAGGGAGTAGTTGCCAGCCTGCACACGCGTGTAGGCCTGGTGCAGCTTCCTGTGTGGGGACAAACATTGGAGGCATTGCAGCACGATGCACAACAACTGTGGCCACAAGGTATATACGCATCTCATCGCACCGATGTACTGCAATTTGCCTGCCGCTGTTGCTGCCGGCATGCCCCTGCTGCTGCTGCTGCCAGTCCTATCCAGCTGCCATCCTGGGGTAGTGCCCACCCAGTGCATTGGCTATCAGCAGGTCGGCAAAGCTGGGAGCCGCACGCGGTTCTGCAAATTGCATTCAGAGCTGGCATACTAGTAAGCTGTACGTTTGTGCACTGCTGTAGTCAGCAAGCTACTGGTGTCTGACATCATGTCAGCAAGTCTTTGCTGAGCACTGACCTGTTGACAGCAAAGAGCAGGCCCACAGCATGCTCAGCCACCGATGTGGGGCTGTATGTGGGCACTCGCACCACCTTGATACCATGCGCCTCGCATGCCGCCAAGTCAACACGATCAAATCCAGCGCAGCGCATCGCGATCATCTTCACACCAGACTCCGCCAGCTTGGCAACTGCCTGCGTGCAAGTGAGGGGGGGGGGGGTACTGAGCACTTTTCCAGGCCATCCACACGCGGCATGTGTCTGCCACCTGCCCGTCAGCCCACCTAATCAAGTGTACCACGGTACAGTATGGGAGCGACACTTTTGAAGTACCACCTGGCGGGGAAGCATGCGCTTCAAGATGCCACATCGACCCCCCCCCCCCCCCGCACACAAGATAAATCCACCATGTCATAGAATCGCTTGCTTCCATACAACAGCAGAGTGAGCAAGTAGCAATGACTTTTTGGCTGCACACTGGCAGTACCAACCATCACTGCTGGCATGTTCACAACAGGAGGCCCGGCTTTCACACCTGTGCATTTGCATCATCGTTGACGAAGAGGCACACCACAGGAGCCCCCGCAGCCAGTGGGGTAGTGTGCTCATTGAGGGTGGCCTGCAAGCATAGTGACACGCAGCAGCACCGCATCAAACATTGCTGTACCCATGGCTGTATCCAAACATTGCTGATTTGAGGCTACAGCCCTCACCGCCTCACCTCTGTCTGCTCGCTTCCTCCCCCCCCCCCCCCACACACACAGCCGTCGATGCACTCCCCAATTTGCTGTCCTAGTCGGACTATGTTGGCATGCCTGATAGACTGCTTGCATGTGACTTGCATGTTCATAGTACGCTAGCTACTCGAGTAATCCCTGTGCTAACACACTGCACTGTATCCTGCCAGGGTGCTTACTGAGCCGTCAAGGTGCTACAGCCCTCACCTCCAAAAATCATGTCTGCCCCTGTCTCCCCCCCCCCCACCCCACCCCTCCCCCGCCACCCTCCATTCCCCCCCCCCCCTGTCTGTCCTGCCAGGACGCTCATTGAGCTGTCACAATGCTACATCCCTCACCTCCACAAACTCTGTCTGTTCAAAGCCGGCCTCATGCAGCGGCTGCTCCAGGAACTTGCGCACATATGCAGCTGCAGCACAATGCACACACGTAACAGGCATCCTTCACACCAGCTGTGTGTTTTCGTACCGTTCCACACACCCACACATTGGGCCAGATGGAGACAGAAAGAGTCAGGGGGAACACCGTTCCATGCGCTGACAGCAGAAAGAAGAGCTTAGGTGCAGCCGAACCAGCTACATATTGAACTACATACCCCCAAGCCCCCAGCCCCTCGCTCACCAGAGCTGAACACAACGATCTTCGTTGCCGCCTTCTTGGCTGCCAGGCTGGTGCTGTCTGCTGTCTGTCCTTCCTCTGATCTGTCATCTTTGAAGCGGATGGGCCGAAGGGGGCGCCTTGCAAAACATGTTTGCTTTGGCTGCCAGGCTGGACTAGAGTGTGCTGCAGTAGCCGCTGGCCGGTGCTGTAGGTTAGCGTTCAACATGGTTGGTGGTTGTTTTGAATTTAGTTGAGCTGCACAGCACGATTTGGTCGAACACGGTGACAGTGCACACAGCTGGCGTTTTGATGGTGTGCTCATGAGGCCGACTCATCATGACTCAGACTGCAGCACGTAAGCGATCAGCAGACCAAGATGTCAAACAACCAAATTTCCATTTGTTTGCCAAGCTTTATTCTCCTGTCTTGCCCGTCGATGTTGAGCATGCATCGTCCAATGTTTACGAGGGTGATCACGCGTTCGCTGAAGGTAAGCACTCATGCATGCATGTTAGGGTTTTATAATAGAATTTCATGTTCTTGCTGCATACAAGGAGCTGCAGACAGGTCCCCTGGCCCTGGGAGGTTTTGGTGCTGGGCATTAGTGAAGCCCATTGCTTGTGACCAGCACCGTCAGACATAGCTACACCCACAACACATCTTGGGCTGTGGCATCGCGGATCGTTCTTGCTTGGCATGGGCAGGTTTGAATAGTTTGAATATTGATCAGCAGCAGCGACAGTGATAGCCAAGCCCTCGGTGGCACACAGCCCACCCATGCCTGATTTTAGGCGCAGTCAATTCTGTCTTAGCTCTTCACACCACGGAGTCACGGCCAGCATCGATGATGGCCTGCCAGCACTGGCCCAGCAGCAGCTCACACACCTCCTGCACCTGCCTGTGCCGCAGCAGCATGGAAGCAGCTCCGCAGCAACAGCAGGAACAGCAACAGCAGCAGCAACTGCAGCCCTTCCTTGTCGTTACTACACGACAAACCCAGGATTCTTATTCCCACAGCGCAGTGAAGTGCCGAAGCAGGCGTTTGGCTTTGCCCCTGTGTTCCACCTAGCTCACTGCTGCAGCAGCACCAGCAGGTGAGAGGCCACATGACTGTGGGGTGTGCTGATCATATGATTCCATTCCTCAAAATATGGCAGCGGTTTGTACAAATTTCAGCAGCGGTAGTGCCGTGTGTTCCACCTGGCTCACTCTCGCAGCAGCAGCAGCAGCAGCAGCAGCAGGTGACAGGCCGCATGTCTGTGTGGTGTGATCGCAAATGCATAAAGTTCTTTGATCACTCAACCTTGCCAATATTCAGTGAATGATTCATTTGCTGCCCCCCCCCCCCCCTCTGCCTGCTGTGTCAGTTCTGTCAGCCCATCACCCCTCAGTCATGAGTCCATGGTGGCGCTGCGCCCTACAGCAGAACTAGTCAAATACCCAGCAGCAGCAACAGCTGCTATCACGGTGTGGCACCAGCAGCAGCAGCAGCAGCAGCAGCAGCAGCAGAAGCTGCAGCGCAAGGTTCGGCACAAGGAGGAACAGCAGCAGCAGCAGCAGCAGCAGCAGCAGCAGCAGGATGCAGTGGGTTGCCCTGGTTGGGTGCTGCGCTGGATGTAGGTGGCTACACCAAACGGGGCTTCATCAGCGGGGGAGGCAAGGAACAGAACCAGGACAGGTGCGGGGCAGTGGCGACAAAGAGCGGCAACAGGGATGGATGCGCATGCAATACCCCGTAGAAATCACACCCCTCAGTGCACAGCAAGCTGTCGACGTCCACACTCCACCTGCCCTGAACCTTAACCTTGCCTTCCCCATGTTCCTTACCCCCATATGCGCCACACCACACGACACTCCCATTTACCCATCGCCATACTTCACAAGTGCAGGACTTGTGTGCACTCACGTGATGACAATCATTCAAGTGTGTACGACTCTCGTGTGTGCCGTGTATGCTGGTGCGGCAGGGGTCTCATTCTGGAGGAGTTCCGCAGCCCCTCTGAGCTGCTGTTGGGGGTGATGGATGGTCACGGCACCAGCGGCCACCACGTAAGCACTTACCTGGCGCAACACCTACCAGCAGTACTGCTGCAGAAGCTCATGGCAGCAGCAGCAGCAGCAGCCGGCAGCAGTGGACAGCCGCCGGCCAAGCAGCGACGGCTGTTTGGCAAGGCCGCCAAGCAGCAGCAGCAGCAGCAGCAGGATGTGGAGTTTGGTGTCTCTCAGGTGCCGTATGTGGTAGTGCCTGATCACTGGCCCAAGTATGGCTTCACACCGGGCCAGGTGTACGGCAGCAGCAGCAGCAACAGCAGCAGCAGCAGCAGCAGCAGCAGCAGCAGCAGCAGTAGTACACCACCGCTGGAGCACTCTCCTGGCAGGGCAGTGTCAAAGCAGCAGCTGGTACAGCAGAAGCTGCGGTCCCACCCATTGGATGACGACAGCAGCAGCAGCAGCAGCAGCAGCAGCAGCAGCAGCATTGGCGGCTACAGCCACAGCAGCAGTCAGAAGTGGTTGACTCCTGTGTCTGCTGCCGATGTGGTGTGTGTGCCCCTCAGCCAGGAGCTGCTGTGTGGTGCCTTCACAGCAACTGATGCGCTGCTGTCTGGGTCAGGGGTCAATGTGGTTGACAGGTAAGGCCAGAGGGGGGGGGGGCTAGTGCGGAGGGGGCTGATGCAAGGGGAAACTGGGTTGAGTGAGTACTGTGTGTGTGATGAACACATAAGTTGCATCAAACATGTACATTACAGGATCATGATGACGATGATGATGATGATGGCAGCAGGCTATTTTGAAGTGCGGGAGGCGGGGGGGCTGGTTCAGGGGGAGGCTAGTTGAGTGGGTGGGTTTGTGAGCAAACCTGTGTGTGTGTGTGTGGGGGGGGGGGGGCTGGAGAGGTGAGGGGGTGGGTTGCCTGGCCGGTTGCCTTCATAGCCACTGACGAGTTGCTGGCTGGGTCAGATGTTGGATGGTGGACAGGTGGGGGCGGGAAGGGGCCCCGGGGCTTTTTGGATCAGGTGGGCAATTGGGGTGGGGATTGGCTAATCAGAGGGGGTGGGGGAAGCAGGGGCGCTGACCCCCGGGGGCGGGGAGTGAGGTGGGTGTTCCTCTCAGGGGGGGGGGGGAGGTGTGGGGGGCGAGCAGCACCAATTGGTCATGCGGTCGGGTCGGCAAGTGGCTGTGTGCCTGCCGGATGTCTTCACAACCACTGATGTCATGTGTCCTGCGTAATGTGCGCCGCAACTGCAGTGGCAGCACTGCACTTTTGTGCCATGCTCTGAATGTGTGTCCTGCAAGTGTCCCAATCGGTGCAGTTGTCACAATCTCATTCGCGCCACAACTGCCGCAACTGTCACAACTGCCGCAACTGCAGTGGCAGCACTGCTCTGCTGTGCCATGTTGGCCCCCGCAGCATCACTACAGCATGGGTGGGTGACTCACGTGCAGTGCTGGGCAGGCGCAAGCAGCTCATGCAGCAGCAGCAGCAGCAGCAGCAGGGACCAATGCAGCAGCGGCAACAGCAGCTGAAGGGTCCCGCTGGCAGCAGCAGCAACAGTACATCGCAGCAGCAGCAGCAGCAGCAGTATGCATGGGAGGCCATTCCCTTGTCATTTGACCACAAGCCGGACCGCCAAGATGAGAATGTGAGTGGTTGTTGGTACTGCTGCAGTGATGTTGTGGCTGCGATAAAACCAAAATGAAAATTGTAATGTTGTTGGCGTACGTGCCCCGTGGCACAGTGCATGCATTGTCAGGTGTGAGTAACATGGGTGGGTGGGCAGGCTGTGGGCCAGGTGTGTCATATGTCATATCGTATGATTCATACGGCATACGGCATACACCGCATCAGGCATCTCACCACAAACATTGCGGCCACAGCGTTTCACCACATGCATACATCTTGTGTGCGTCACATGGACATCTGCATGCCATGATGGCAAGAAGTACGAATGTTCTATGAACCCTAATGCCCTGAACTCCGCTGCCTCTGTGTGCCTGTGGTATGCACCCTGCTGTGTGTGCCTGCTGTATGTGCCGGCTTGTGTGTGTGGGTGGGTGCCATCACCCTTCAGTTGCGCATCAACTTGAATGAGGGGCGCGTGGCGCAGATCATGGGCAGAGGTCCCTACAGGGTGTGGTTCAAGGGCATAGACTACCCAGGTGGGCACCAGCGGGGTAAACCCTAGCAGGCTAGCTGCTGCTGTGTGGACTCTCAGCACAGCATGTCACCCTGACTCCCCACCCACCCCAAGTCTGCATTCATCACCAATGTGCTGCAGTCTGTATGCAAGTTGTGAAGCCCTGCACCTTCCGTTGATCAGCTGCAAACGTTGCAAGCATGTTGACAAAACGCATCAGCAACAACCACCATGCTCCGCTGCTATTGCTGCCGCCTCTGCTGCTGTTCCTTGTATCCATTCCTTCCATCCAGGCCTCGCTATGTCGCGAGCGTTTGGTGACTTGCCTTGCCGCCGCATCGGCGTGACCGTCGAGCCAGAAGTAACCGTCCATCCACTGCGAAAGGATGATCAGCTACTGGTGGCAGCCACGGACGGCATCTGGGATGTCCTCAGTAATGAGGAGGTCGTGGATTTGGCGGGAAACGCGAGCGGAGCAGCAGCGGCAGCGCGGGCTTTGGTTGAGATTGCGGAAGCTCGGTGGCTCGAGACGGAGGGGGGCTACATTGACGATATTACGGCGGTGGTTGTGCGCGCGCAAGTTGCATGAGATGGGCGCATTGCCGCTGTAGGTTTCTCAGTTGGAATGCGCCAGCTGCGCGATAATCGCCAGCTGGTCGTGGCAGGCAGTGGTACGATTATTGTTTTGATGTTGGATGGTTTCCTGACTGGGATGAGAGCGCTATCTGCTACAGCTGAGCGCTTATCCAGCTTTGCTGGTAAAGTTCTATGCTCAGCACTTGCGCTTGATGCTTGCATAAGCATTCTTTTCATTGGAAGGGAAGTTGGTCGGGTACGACTGATGGCGCAGAAGCAACCAAAATACAATAGCAAACCAACGCAAGATGGTCACGTTGTTGCAAGGCCTGTGGGGGCTAGAAGCTTGTAATAGCAGCCTGCAGCTGCCAGCTGGTGAAGGGTATACATCTTTAGGGTTTACCATGGAGACCAATATTGGAGATTAATCTGACGCACCAGCAACCAAGGCCAACCTGACGCAGCAGCAACCAAGACAACACCGGCACAATGTTACAAGCCCTAGCTGACAGCAGCCTCACTTTCATGCAAGTGCCCTTCATCAACACCCTCCGCTGCTGCCGTTGCCGCTGCTTCTAGCGGCAGCCATTCCGCATGCAGCCGCCACAACCGCAAGCTGTTGCAGCTGCCCCCCTCTCGATAGCTCGACATACACAACCCAGCAGCAGCATCCCTACTTCCTTGCTCCTGCCTTGACTCCAACCCTACCCCAGCTGCTGCTGTAGGACTGCTGCCGGGACTGCTGCCGCTGCCGTCAACAGCAGCAGCAGCAGCGGAGGTGTCCTCTGCCTCCCAGCCATCTGCTGGCAGTAGGGGGTACCTCCTGTGGCCTGATGTGGTTGCTAGCAGGGGCAGGCAGGGGCTGAAGCTGACACCGTTGATGGTGTCTGCTGCCGCTTGGAAGCAGGACACCTGCTGGCCGTCCCTGAGGTCAAACACCTGCACAGCACGGCACAGCACGACACAGCACAGGGGGCATCATTGTTGAACCTGGAAGGGGGGGGGTGTCTGGATGTTGCCCATGCACAGCAGCTTTTAAAGTACAGCCAGGGGCGATGGAGGGCGGCCAAGGAATGCAAATGCGCCGAAAGACTTGACCCAGCCCTTGAATGGCTTGTGAAGCACCTCAAGTGCTGTGAGTGACTGATAGCCAACATCTTATGCATGATGTGTGTGGCTGGTTGAATGTGGACCCACCCGAACACAGCCGTCGCTGCCACCAGTTGCCAGGTGCCGGCCGCATGCCTCTATACTGAACCCTATCCGCTGGTTGGTGGTGCCGGTAGGCCGCTGCATGCTGCACACAACCTGCAGAGCAGCCGACAACACTGACGTGGTAGGGCAAACTGCGCACAGCTTGTTGCATTTGCGCACAGGAACAGCAGATGCCCCTATCTGCCTGCTGGTGGCAACTAAGGCAGGCCTCCGCGAAGCATAGCTGATGATTTAATGAAGGTTGCCCATAATCCGTTTGACAAAAGGCCTGCTTGCATTAGTACTATGAAACACTGTGGCTGCCAGGGTGCTGAGTGGCATGATGTCAGCATGGACGGATGTGCCCTACCTGTCCAGTTGCACGGATGTCCCAGCAATGTATGTGCTCGTCCCTGCGCGCCCCACTGTACAAGTAGTTGCCGTCAGCGGAGAAGCAAACCTGCACAGCATTGAAGTGGGCGGTAAGGTCGCATCTCCCGCTGTTCCCGCACAACAAATGCACTGCAGGACAGGACAGCCACTCGGCTGTACAGTATCACACATGTGCAGAAGCGGAATCGCTTCTCAAGGTGGAGGGAACCAAGGAAGGTGAGACCCTGTTGATGCAAGCCCTTGCCCTGCTTGCGCAGCCCCCTTGCCCTGTTTGCAAGCCGTTGCCCTGCTTGCGTGAAGTTGCGGTGCAAGCCCTCCCTGTACACTCCCAGCCCCTTGCCCTGCTTGCGCAGCAGCACTGAACTGATGTAGCAGCACACATTCTGGGGGTACCACAGCCATCCACAAAACACTGACTCACCCACCACAAACAGCCACAGTGTACCCCCTGCAACATCCGCGTATACTGCTGCCGCGTATACTGCTGCAGTACGCTACTACAGCTTGCAGGCTGCAGTACAATGCAACATGCCCACAGCCTGTGTTCCCACCTGTGTGACGCCCCCAGCGTGTCCCTGCAGCCACATGAGCTGCTCCCGTGTGCGCACATCAAATAAGCCGATGCACCTGCTGTAGCTGCCTGCTGCTAGCAGGTCGGGTTCAAGTGGGTTGAAGGCCAGACAGCTGATGATGCCTGGGGATGGCACGACGGGGCAAGTGGGGGGTTGGGGGGGGGGGGGTTGATTAGTTGATAAAATACATGGTCAAGACACGCACAAGTCCGACACAACAGCTGCAAGCAATAACACCATGTGCGCAGTGCAGCTGTTCCAACGACAGAAAGCTGCATACATACACAATGCATTGCTGCAGAATGCCACCACACACACACACACACACACATGCCACCGACGCACTGTTCGGTACTGAGGGATTACGTCACTGTTGCTTGCCTATCTAGTAGGACAGCCTTAGTGAGCTTGCATGTATCCAAGTACTCCCTCTGTCGACACACACACACCCCCTACGCACCTGGTATACTGCCCTCCTGCTTCTTCTTGTGTGTCACAATCCTGCTGCAGTCCCGCCCTGGCCGCCCCACATCAAACAGCCGCAGGCACTTGCCGTACCCAGCTAGCAACTTTGAGCCATCAGGGCTGAAGGTCAGGCTGTGTGCAGCTGTTATCTCGTCCGCCTCGTCGTAGGCTCGGTAGCTGGCACGCAGGGAGCCACTGACAGCATCCCACAGCCTGATGGGCTGACCCTGTGGTACAGGCAGTATTATCATACTACTATGAGTGTACTGCAGTGCAGTGCTGTACGATGCAGGTTATTGGAGGAAGAGTGCTGGGCTGCTGACACTGTGTCACAGCCTGATGGGCTGAACCTGCGGTACAGGCAGTACCCAGTGTGATAGGGTGCAGTACCGGCAGTACCATGGAGTGGAGTACAGTACGACACAATGCAGTACAAGTGGTTGGAGGGAGAGTGCTGGGCCGCTGACAGCATCCCACAGCCTGATAAATTTCACCCTGCGCAATGGGAGGGGGGGTACGTGCATGCATGTGACGTACCAGTGGCAATGCCTTACAGCTGCTGGCAACACACACTGTCAGAGAGGACAAGAGCGGGTGGGGGTGGGGTGGGGTGGGGGGGGGGCTAGCTACCTTCAGACTGCAGGGCATGCAGGACAGGAGGCCCATGCACCATGCTTGCAAACAACACCTTGCTGAATGCATCCCTGCAGGAGCCTTGTTGCTGGTGTGAATGCAAACAGCGAAGTGAGCTGAGCACAGTTGTTGTGGTACACCAAATACAATGGCTCCACTGCCTGCTCACACTCACCCTGCTGGCGCTGCTGCTTCTGAAAAAGAGCACAGATTTTCATTGACCAGTCACCACAAGCATGGTGGCTGTGTAAGTGTGATCAAGCCATCCATTAGGCTCATTCGCATAACTCACCCTGCTAGTGCTGGCAAAGCAGCAGGAGGCGGGGTCACTAGCTGCCATGCCGCTGAACCAGCAGTATTCATACACAGTCTCCCCGGTGTGGACCTGCACTGCAGGCTGCCAAGGTATACTGCCATCTGCTGCTGGTGCTGCTTGTACTGCTGCTACTGCTTCAGCTGTAGCTGCCTCTGCTGCTGGTTCTGCATGGGATTGGTATGCTTCTTGAGGGAGGTCAAACACACGTAGCCTGCAAAAAAACAGACAGCAGGAGTGCATGTGCATGAGGTGGCTGCACCTGCATCTGATGCCATAGCAAGGTGCATCTGGTGGCTGGAGGAGTGCATACTGCCCTCGAAGAAATAAGCACAAAGCTGAATTGTGATGCGGCTGGGTGTGGACATGCAAAGTTGGCTGCTGCTGACAGCATGGCAGTTGTTGCAGGAACATAAACAGCAGGGCGCCTTACTCATCCAGGGTTATCAAGTGTGTGAGGGCAGCTCACCAATTGTCATCGCTGGCTGTGAGGCAGCAAGATCCATCTGGCGCCCACAGCACCCCCTTGACGAAGTTTGTGTTTGGACAAGAGCTAGCTGTCTCTGCATTGAGGACAACGAAAGCATTGAGTCACTCATGTTGATATTCCAGAGGATTCAGTGACGTTTGTTGCCTGAGAGCTGCTGCTGACACACCTGCGAAAGGCTTCCACGCGCAGGCTACTGCTGTTGGGGGTGTGTCAAATGTGCTTGACCAGTAACCCCATGCTTGTTGCGACTCCGGTTGCGGTGTTTCCAGCATTTCAACACATCAGCATCGTTGGTGTTTGAGCAGCATGAGTCTAGACTCTCAGTTGTGGATGTGCAGTGACTGCCGCTGCTGCAGCAGCTGCTGCTGTTGACACACCAAAAGGTCGAAGGACTGAGGCGGAGGATCGAGTTGACTGCTCGAAAGGGTGCTTCAAGAAGCTTTGTCGACTGTCGCTTTGTCGGCTGCAAGAGGGGCGACACGCAGTTTAGCCCATACAAAATGATCCATGAATGATCACGTTTACATGGTTCCGAGTCCGACTGCTTCTTCAGCAGAAACAATGCAACAGAATCAAGATATCACAAAGAAGCCGACAGGTCGTTGATAGCTGCGCCCAGTGGCCAAGCTGCCTCGACAGGCTCCCCATTGTACATCACCTGCACGGCGCAGACACACAAATGGAACACTTGCTTACTGGCTTACACCTCTCACAAGGGCGCTGCAATGCTTTCCCCTCCTGCACACGATACACACAGTGATGGCAACCCCTCAATCCCCTCTTTAATTCCCTCCTCACTCAACATGTCGGGGTCCCACCCAGTGTGCTGCATCATCACCCACCTGCTTCACGAGAGTGATGGATGCTGTCTCTGGCAGGTCAAAGCCCTGTGTCAGCACTGTGTGGCAGAAGGACAGGTCCAGGCAGAAGTAGGGGGCGTGTGCAGCCTGCAGCCCACTGAAGCTCTTGGACAGCTCAGACACATCTTTGCCACACGCGGCCGCTGCACGCTTTGCAAAGTCCTGCAGACAGACAGACACACAGCCAGGCACGCAGCAGGGCCAGGCGAGGCAGCGCATGGTCAAAAAGGGCAGTGCTGCAAAGGCGCTCTCTGCGAGATGATGTCACCAGAAATTGGGGACTCTATTGTTCACCACACACTGCAGAACTTCCTGTTGCAGGCGCGGGGGCCTCACAACCTGACCCCTTCCTGGCCCCTGCAACCCCCAGCCATGTACCCCCTTGCCCTCCCGCAAACATCCTGGGGCTGGTCCTGCAAGCCGCTCCAGCCGCCCTCTTGTGCCGTCACCCTCTCCAGCCATCCTCTTGTGCCCCAAACCGCTGCAGCCACCCTCTTGCCCCCCAACCCCCTCCAGCACACCCTCTCGTCCCCCAAACCCGTCCAGCACACCCTTTCGTCCGGAGACCCCCACCAGCCGCCCCACGTCCCTCCTGTGTCTCCCTCCTGCCCACCTTTGGGCTGGTCTTCCAAGCAATGGCCTCCTTGTCGCTGATGATGCCGCTGTCCAGTGCCCTGTCCCAGAAGTAGCTGGACACGTAGTACACGCGAGCCATCTTGCTGGGCTTGCCCCGCCACGCACCACTGAAGGAGCAGCGCTCCTGCACGCAGCCATGGCCACGAGCACAGACGATGACAGTCGGTTGAGAGCAGAGCATGTGATCATCAGCAAGTCTTGCAAAACCAATTGGTCATTCGAATGACCAAATGGTCGACTGACTGAGTCCTGTCTGTCTGACGAGCTCTCCCAGCAGCATAAACACCCTGCGTACGTTGGGCAGCCACTTGTAGCAGGAGCCAAGCACCGAACACAGCAGAAACAAGCTGGTGCATGCTGCAGCGCTGCCAGTGCGCCCATCAGCACAGACACACGCTGCGCTGACACTGTACACCATCAGCACGATCTGGCAGTGCAACCTGATCACACGGTAAACCCACACTCAAGTGGGGGTTGTCTCCCCCACGTCAGCGCACCTTGGGCTGTCCGCAGTCCTTGTCGTGTTCCAGTGCCTTGAAGGCCATAGCAGCACAGCGCTTGAAGTCACCCGCCTCAACAACCTCACCAACAGAGTACTCCTTGCCTGCACACACACACGACGAGACGATTTCTGAATGTCAGTAGGATTGCATCGGTTGTCATCAAGCTAAGTGTCCTACACACACAGCCCCACAGGACCATCAATGGACGTTTCCAAACTGTCCTAACCCAGCTTGTGGATTGAAGTTCCGTGTGAGCCAGGGGTGAGTGTGGGACAAGGTGCCCAACTCCCTTGCTGCTTTGGTTGGCGTGCTGGACACCTGGTGGAGGAACCAGGGGTGCTAGACACATCTTACTGGCCAGGCATCGTCTCAGGCCCCCAGCACTTGGGTTCGCGTGGGCGTGGTGTGTGTGGCCAGCCGATGTGAGTCCCCACGCCCCCCCCCCCCCCGCTATTTAGGTCATAACCACAACCCAAACATGACTCACGGAAATCAAATAGCTGCCACGGTTACGCCACACACTGCTCAACAAGGGAGCCAGTCGCGCAAGGGGTGATTGTTAGCACACAGGCCACACAACAACACCAGGGCATGGACTTGCAGGCAACCCAGCCCATTTGCGCTGGCAGACAAGTGGTGCTGCCGCCCCTCGTATCTCTACGGAGCACCGATGTAAAGCCAGTTCAGTATGCCAGTGCGTGGCTTTCGTCAAACCGCACATGTCGTTGTGGATTCAGCAGTGCCAAGTGATAGGCCAGTGATGGCTGCCAGCCTACCTGCATAGCTGTACTTGAGGCTGCTGCCCTTTGCAAAGCAGGGATGGTTAGGGTCATCCTTGCCGGCCTCAATCACCTTGGCACGGGCAGCCATAAGCCCATAGCCCAGGTAGCTGCACATCAGCACAGCATGCACACGGTGTAGATGGTCACTCCAGTGTAAACACGCCTTGGTTGGAAACAATCTGGCACGATAAGGCAAAGTCCGTGTTGCTATGAGTGACGTATGCACCATCCGGAACTTCCGTGGATCATCCACGGAAGTTCCCAGTCTTTCTGGACCACCCAGTTGCTCACTCCTTGCCTGGTGCTTTCCTGTTTCCAGAAAGCACACACCAGGGGTGGTAAAGCAGCACACACAAACAACACTTGCAGATGCACTGCAAGCTGCTGACTCTGCGAGTCATCCACTACCAGCAATCATCTGCCCTGCAGGACACACGGCTGCAGCCGCCTGTAACGCCTCAGCGAAGGTGCCCCTTGTGGACTGTCGATTACTGACTGCAGCAACCCACTGGGCACATCACCACATCACTCAACACTCCCACACCAGCCTCTCACCTGTGTACATACACATTGAATGCTGCTCCCCCAGCCTTGAGTGGCGTGACATACCCTGAAGGAGCCACAGTGGCCTCGTCCTGGGGCAGGGCAAAGGCCTCCTGCACTGAGCCACCCCCCAGGTCGATGGCTGCAACTGTGGCTGCAGGCCCCTTGTCCAGCTTGCCTAGAAGGTAGTTGAGGGTGAGCCAGGCAAAGGCCCCCTCATGGGCGCCATCCATGATACCCACAGCATCTGCAGGAAACAAGTGCGGATGGGAGTGATGAAGACAGCAAGAGTGGTACCAAGGGCAGCAACATATGCAGCAGGACAAGCAGCAGGACAGAGACAGACAGAGTGACAGGCTGTCAGCACAGAGCAGCATGGTAACCTGTCCATGCGGCTGCATAGCACACTTGTGGTTTTGAAGCGACACTGCCAGGTTGCATGCTGCCATGTGCTGACACACCAGCCAGCCTCCAAGACCTGCCTGACACCTGTACACAGCCAGCCGGGTCGTGTGTGAAGGCCTTGCGCAAGGGGCCCGGTGCAACTGCACACACGCTCACCAGCTTTGATTGTGAAGGGTGACTGGGCCAGGTATGCTCGCACTGCTGCCAGGATGTCGTCTGCCTTGCTGCCAGGCAGCAGCCGCAAGCCTGCTGTAGCCTTCAAAGATAGGCTGGTGCTGGCCTGCGGGACATAACACCATACCGACAGCAATGCGTGCAGCACGAGTCAGCAATGAGTCTTAACATGGGATTTGCGTGCGTGTTGTGGGCTGGCTGCTGCCTGCAGCAATCCGGCACTTGTGTGCACCAAGCAGAGTGCATGGCTGGCGCTGCGCAACACAGCAGGCGTGGCAACCGCCAACTGCTGCCTGCAAAGTGTTGCTACGGTCTGTTGTGGCGCGCGGCGCTGCAGCAACATGCCAAGCCAGCACGCCTGTGCACGATGACGTGCGCATCGGCGATGCAGCCAGCCAGCCAGCCAGCCAGCCAGTCAGCCAGACAGTAACGCACGGCCAGCAACTAGCTAGCAAGCAAGCAAGCCAGACATACAGACAGAGCCACAGCACCGGCCCCAGGCTGCGCACCTGCTGTTCCTTGGGCACAGCCTTGAGTGCCTCCTCCATGAGTGGCTTGAGACTGTCTGCTGCTGCCTGCGGGTTGTCCTCAAACGAGCTAAGCCCAGGCTTCAATTGATGGAAGCCATCCGACTGCAACTGCAGCTGCTTGCCGACCTGCTTGAACTTGAATATGTGTATGCGGCTGCCCGTGCTGCCTGCATCTAGGACTATGTTATACATGTAGCTGCCAGCGCCAGCGGTGCTGGTGCTGGTGCTGCTGCTGTGGTGGCTGCGGCTGCTGCTGCTCCTGATTGAGTGCGACCTGCTGGTGTGGTCTGTGCTGCCTGCTGGGAACATGAACCCTATCAGCATGAGGATCATAACCATCTGCAGGAAAACACACACCAGAATCAGCAACGACAGCAGCTTGGGTTGAGCGTGTGCACATTGATGATCAGATATGCAGGTGGCGGTTGGACTTACATGCTAGTTTGTGCAGCTGTTTGCACCGATCATTATTGAACCACAGGAAATGCCATGAACATACTGTCACAGGCAGCAGAACTGCTGAATAGTGGCCGCGTGGCACAGCTGGGGGTTGTGCTGCCTTGGACGCTGCTAGCCACTCACCGGGACACATGCCACCAGAACAACACCCCGGTACCTGGCATGGCGGGAAAACCCAACACAGCAGCAAGTGGGTGAGGCTACAGCTCACCATAAGGAGCAACACATAGATGCTTTCTGCCAGCAAACTGTACCCAAGATACCTCCAAATCTTGTCAGTAACAGTCTCATGTCGCCGGATGATCATTTTGTTCTTCAAAGGTGCTGCTGAGAAGCGCAACAGTGGCGATGTGACTCCTGAGCCTGTCATATGGCGTGCGTTGCAGTTGTTGGCAGGGTTCATGCCCTGCCTGCAGCTGCTGCAGGATTGAGTGCTGAGCGCTGCTGCTGGTGGTGCTGGGTCGGCTGCTGTGTGGGGTAGTGGGTGGGTTCTGATGGATGGGTCTCTGCTGCTCAGTCTGGCGGTGGCTTGCAAGGGTCAGAATTGAATATTCAAGTGGGTCAGTGACTACCGTACTACAAAGGCAGAGCTGGTCTGTACAAGGAGAGCATGGCACCAGCAGGCTGTGAGACAGACCTGAACTAGAGAAAGGTGTGGACAGCTGGCCAGGGTTCAGTACCCTTATAACAGTATAGTTGTACATCAAGAACACATATGCTGATGTTTGATCGCGCCAGAGCTCAAAATTTGCATGACGGTTACAAGTGGGACATAAACCTGCTTCATAAACCGGAAACACCAGGTGTCACAACTTGCTGACAGTCACTGCAGCAATTCTCCGTCCGCAACTACCATCCACGACACGCTGCTTTGTTCACGGTCGATCAGGATTTCGGTGCTGACGCGTCCGGTTGTTCCAGCCAGCTCACACTAGTTAGACACCAGCATGCAGGTCACATGCAGACAATGCACCTCGGTGGGAGCCACGAGAAGCAGAGGTGGGATGACACACAGCTGATCACGAGCCCAACCCTGCACAAAACAGCCAAACACAGTTGCATGGGGCTGCCGTGACGCACTGGAGTGCCACAAAGCATATTCGTCTTGATTTTTGAGTATGCGGAGCCCCTGGTCTCGTATCAGACCCCACCAGTCCATCCATGCATTGGTGCTGTTCTGCCATGTCACCACACAGTCTGTTCCGCTGTCGATGCAGGCTCCTGCAGGCCCACAGCAGCTGTGCGCAGCCCCACAGTCGCAACTTGGACCAGACCCACGCCAGACAGGGATGAAACCTGGACGAAGCCCTCGTATGTGCCCAGACCCGGCCAGTCCCCCGTCGTCCAGCCCTATCGGACAGAGGACCAGCCCCTCTACACACCCAGTGCCCCAGAATTCATCCCAGCAGAGCGGCCGGAGCAGCAGAAGGAGATGCCCAAGGGGCCAGACATGCCAGGTGCGGCAGATACACCACAGTGTTGTCAGTCCAGCCACTTTTGTTGGCACAGTGTGTGATCTGCATGGCGCAGTGCCCATAGGTGCTGGTCACAGAGTGCTCAGTTACACCTGCAGTGCACGATGGGGTGATTGCATCATCAGTTTATACTGTAGGCAGGGCGGTGCCAGGCAGGCAGTGGGCCGTCAAGCAGCTGCCTTCCCCTAGCAGTGTGTCTCAGCTGTGTAGCTCTGTTCAACTGTGCCTGCTGTTGTTTTACGGCTGCGTTTGGTGCTGCTGCTGCCGGTTGGTGGCTGGGGGGTTGTGCATGCAGAGCGCCGGCCTGACCCCATACCTGCGGGTACCCCTAAGGAGAGGCCGCCAGCAGGGGAGCCACAGACAGAGGCGCCTCCAGAAGCCCCAAAGGAGAAGTGACAGCAGCAGCTGCTGGATTCAGCCGCTGGCGCAGCAGCAGCAGCTGTTTTTGAGTCAGCCCAGTAGTGCTTGAGTGCTGCTGTCGCTAAACCTGCTGATTGAGCAGGCAAGCTGCTGTCATTACGAGACAGTTGGTGGCCCCGGGCCCTTGACATATGCTCAACCGTGTTTTCGCTTTTGAAAACGGCTGGATCACTGATGCTGGTACTGGCAGCCTGGAGTGAACACAGAGTTGCTTGCTGCACCCTGGCCGTGCCTTTGTGCCCCAAAGAGGTGGTGCAACGCTGCTAGCTAGTAGTTGTGTTGGGTGTTATGTGCTGTTATCATGTTTCGCAGACGCTGACGGTGTTGTCTGCGTCATTTTGGTGGCCTCAGTTGTGTTCTGAGTATGCTTGTGCTGCACACTTCACAGTCTGTGTGCTGCAACAGCTCAGCATTGCAGAGGGACACAGAGCACGCAGAACGTTGTGTGGTGGGGTGTGGCATGCATGTGTCCTATATGCAGCAGTCACTGTGTGCTCATGCGGTCCATGTAGTAAAGTTTGTTGCAGCTGCCAGGCCTGCAAGAGGGGAAGTGTTGCTGGCTGTTTGAAGTTGTTTATTGCAACGTGCCTGTTGTCACGCCTTTTATCGTGATACAGACATTAACACCTGTTACCGGGGACTGTCACCTTGCCTGCTCAGCACGTCAGCGCAACCCACAGCGCAACAGCACCACACATGCAAGCGTCTGGTGAAGGTCTGCAGTATACAGCTACTTCCTCCAACGATTACTGCACGTATGCACGTAAGTACTGCTTACTAACTGTGCGACTGACGCAACACAGCACAATTATGCATGGGCATGGGGTCCTTCCAGTGTGCTGTCCAATGCCCCGCACTTGTGAACAGCACGGTGGCCTAGACCTTTTCAGTATTCCCACTGCATTTGGAGCTGGAAAGTAAGCTGGCAGTGGGCCTGTCTCACACAGCTCTCCTATCGTTTGCTAATCTTCCACCTCAGACCCCCTCCTGCGTTGTTTGCTAGCTCTGCGGCGCAGAGCTGCGCCTCCTTACAGTGCTCCACCTGGTGCTGTCGAGATGCCTGAGTGTGTATGTGGCCGACTGCTGCCAGCCTGGCAGGGTGCTTCAGTGTGCTAATGTGGACAGCCTTCTCACTAGCTCGTCACTTATGCTCGCTGTGCTGTGTTTGTGACTGTCAACACAGACTGGCACTCCATACTACGCCCCTCTCACGCAGCCTTGCCCATAGTTGGTCAAACTTCCAGTTGTCATTCTGCTGATATAACACTCAGTAACACTTCCATCGGGCCAGGAACAATGGCCAAGAGCACTGTGAGGGCGATAGCGACGATTCATTCCAACGCACCAGTGGTTAACGGTGGCCACAACAACTTTGGTCGTCAAGATCATTCAGTCACTATGGCCCCTGACGCCAAGGATGCATCAGCTGCCCCTGCTGAAGCAAAGAAGCGATCATGGTCTGGATTCGACAAGCCTAGCGACTACTTTTCCAGTCTCAAACAAACTCCAAAGTTGTTCAGCAAGAGATGTGCCTACATTCGCTCCCCAGAGGAGCAAATGAAAGACAAGGAGGCAGCGAGCGGAGACATGAAACAAGTGCTCAATTGGTTTCACGTCATGGCGCTGGGCACGTAAGAAGGGTTTCGGAAGTGCGAGAGTAACCACGGTGGCATGCTGACCGACCATGTGTACCACAACAGACTGCGATTCACCGCAGCAGGCAATCACACATGTCTTTGTGCTCCCACAATTCATTGCGTGCGACATGTGCTGCTGTGTACTTTTGACGTCTGCATGCTTCCGTGGATTGAGATCCTGACTCACCTGCTGCTCTTTGTGTTCCAACTGCAACCGCACCTGACAATGCTTCACCGTTCCACAAACACGCAGAGGAATGATCATTGGTGAGCCCGGACATGATCAGGGCTAGAGGCAGGGGTTTGCTAGTTGGGGGGTAACCAGGGGAGGGGACGGAACAGCGGGTGACTCCCTCAATGGGGCGTCAAGCTTGGGCTTGCAGCCGTCGCAGACCAGCCTGCTACTCGAGACACGTCGATGTATGATATCATGTCTTCATGTGGGCCTCACACATCTGCGTGCTGCACACTTGTTCCTTGGCTTGCAGGCGCTGGAATTTTTGTCAGCGTGAGTGCCGCGCCTGCATTTGCACCCTGCCGTCACACACAGTGCACCATGCTGCAGCATATTGGGAGTAGTTAGCATAAACCAAAACGGCAGCAGCAGCTGACTGCCTGCTTCCTCTCATCCAGGCAGTACAAGTCAAACACATGCGCACATGCCATATGGCATGCATGCCTTGACGCAGCATGGTGCATGCTTCTATGGGCTTGGCCTGTTGGTTTTTGTGACGACCTTTGTGTTGTCTGCCGCCCCGTTGTCTCATGGTCCTGAAATTCAGACCGGTGCTGCTGCCAAGACCCTGGCTGGGTGAGTTTTTCTCCAGCAGTTGGATGAACTTGTACAGTGCATGCAGAGGGGACAGGGTCACCACCTACAGAGTTACCTAAACCCTAAACCCTGAACTTGCAGATGCGTGCTCCTGCTGGACCCCAGCAGTCAATGCAAGACGTGCAATGAGCGCATGGCACCTAGGCAAAGCTACCATCACCCCCGGCCATCGCATATGCCAATGCATCAGCCGACATGGTTTGCAATACTGTCTGCACAATGCTACACCCGCCGTAATTCAATGCACACCTCCGCACTCCACAGAGTGACTGCATGTCCAGATTTGCTTGTCCCAATCTGTACGACCCATGCACGACACGCTGCCTCGGGCTACAACCACCTGTTGTTGCCACTCCCTGCCCCTCCTTTCTGCAGCCCTGCTGTCATCCTCAGCTTCCTGGTGGCAGGCATCTCAGCCCTGCTGTCTGCCCTGTGCTACAGCGAATTCGCAGCAGAGGTGGGGCTGTGAGCTGCTGACTGCAGGCTGTGTGGCCTGTCCTTAGTGCCACTGAGTAGTGCCTGTGGGTATGACACAATGTGAGCTGCACTGTGTGTGAGACAGGGAGTGCATCCAACCAATGCATCAACCATCCAAAGTTGGTGTGTGGAGGGGGGCAGGGGAGGTAGATTGCCAGCTGGTATTGCACCCACGAGGCAAGCACACCCCTACTCGATCCACCAGCTATGCAGTCAGTGGCTGCACAGTTGTGGTAGCCTCTTCGCTTTCACGATTGGTTCTGCAACCAGTGATGCACCCCAGTGGGTTGCTTTGTGTGTACTTCGAGCAGTCAATGGCTGATGCTGTGTCTTGTCCTGTGTTGTTTGTGCCTGCAGTTCCCGCTGGCAGGTGGAGCTTACAACTACATCAGCATGAGCTTGGTGGGTGCAGGCAGTTATGAAGCGCCCTCTGTTGGCAGCATGCAGTACAGTGCAGTGCAGTACAGTACTGTGCAGTGGCAGTACAGTACAGTGCAGTGCAGTACAGTGCAGTACAGTACATCACAGTACTGTGCAGCTGCAGTACAGTACGGTACAGTACATTGCATTACAGTACCAGTGACGCAGCTGCACACCCAGCACTGTTACTGCTGTGCACACGCACTGGTCAAGTGCCTCGCACCCACCAGCTAGTTTGTATGTTGCTTGCTGGCAGCATAGGAGGGGTATGACGTGTGCGCCAGCGCTCACAAGTGGCAGCAGTCACTTATTAGTTTTATTAGTTTTATTATTTTTATTTTTTTTATTATTTTATTCACGGATTACGCTGGCTGATGGTGCCCCTGCTGCCGCCTGCACCCTGCACCCCCAGCAAATTGGTGTAGGGTGTACGGTCCCTACATCTTAAACCCTAAACCCCCCGCCATCTACCCCCACCCACCCATGTTTGCACGCATGTCGTGTGCAGGGAGAGATGGCTGCATGGCTGATTGTCACCACGCTGATTTTGGAGTACATCTTGGTGGGTGCAGCAGCAGCAGCAGCAGCAGCAGCAGCACACTGCCGCAAGCCAGCTACCCCACAGCTGCTTGCTGCAGATGCCACTGTAATGCTGTTGCATGGCCAGACATTCACGTGTCGTGTGGACAGCAGTCACCTCTTGCGTGGCCAGCAGTCTTATTTGCATGGCCATGGCCAAATCACATGTTGCATGGCCTGCAGTCATGAGCAAGTCACTGAAGACAGACTCGCTGAGCAAATACTTGGAGGGGTGGGGGCAAGTTTCCTTGCAGCGATTGCTCCCAGCAATGAACATGACCAATGGATGTGATACTGCCTGGGTTGCAATTGGCACGGGCATCAGGGCTTTCACATGTCAGCACCGCCCCTTCTTACATTGCTGCTGCTGCCATATGCTGCTGTGTGCAGGCTGGTGCTGCTGTCTCGCGCGCCTTTTCAGCATGTGAGTGCTTCGGCAAGCATGCCTGCTGGCAGCGACACCCCAAGCAAGCTGGATATCACAGTGACCCAGCTCACAGTCACAAACTCATGTCACTGGCAGCAAAAGAACAGCCCAGCTCAGCAGGGAGGACCACCTGCAGCTGGTGTTGGCTATAATACAGCTCCCTAGCAGCACCCTGTGGTGGTCACTGTTGTTACCTAGGCCAGCATACACCAGCACTTGCCAATCGAGGCCAGCATACACCAGCACACCCAGCAGCTGCGGTTTGCCCTGCACACGACCAGCATCACAGGGATACCTGACACCCACCGTACATGCTTTTGTGTCTGCCCTCGTTCCTGCAGACTTTGCCACGCTGATAGGCAAGCCTGTGGACTTCTTCACATTCCCGTACCAGTCCTACCAGGTCGACTTCATGGCTGCTGGTCTGGTGGTGGCCTGCACCATCATCCTCATCTTCACTACTGCGGGGGGCAGCATGTTCAACCTGCTGCTCACAGGTGTGTGTGGGGGGGGGGGGGGCAGGGTGCTGGGGTGTGTGTGAGTTGCACCGAGCAGCGGTTTCACTGGTGTGTGCGGGGAGAGGGGGGGGCTGCATCAGTTACCTGCGAGAGAGGGAGACAAACTAGGGAGAGAAGGAGCGAAGGATAGGCTGCTGGTCTGGTGGTGGCCTGCACCATCATCCTCATCTTCACCACTGCGGGGGGCAGCATGTTCACCTGCTGCTCACAGGTGGGGGGGGGGGAGCTTCCAGGGTTCTGCGGGGCTTTGGGGGGAGGGGGGAGGTTGAGGGGGGGGGTGTTGAGGGCTGGTGGTGGCCTGCACCATCACCCTCATCTTCACTACTGCGGGGGGCAGCATGTTCAACCTGCTGCTCACAGGTGCGTGTGTGTCGACAGAGGGGGTACTTGGATGTGTGTGGGGGGGGGCGGGGGGGGGGGGGGGGGGGGCAGGGTGCTGGGGTGTGTGTCGGTTGCACAGAGCAGCGGTTCCAGGGGTGTGTGCACACGTGCGGGGGGAGGGGGGCCTGCATCAGTTTTCCGCGAGAGAGGGGGACAAACTAGGGAGAGAAGGAGGGAGGATAGGCTGCTGGTCTGGTGGTGGCCTGCACCATCATCCTCATATTCACCACTGCGGGGGGCAGCATGTTCAACCTGCTGCTCACAGGTGGGGCTGGCAGCATGCAACCATAGTGACAGTATGCTTCACGCATATGTGCAGGGAGTTGCTGCTCACAGGCGGGGTTGCCAGCCGCCAGGGTGCTGGGTGGTGGGGGGGGGGGGGGGGGGGGAGTTGTACCAGGCAGCGGTGCGGGGGGCTGGGGTGGGGGTGCACAAGTTGGGAGCGCAAGAGAGAGACATGAGTGAGTGAGTGAGTGAGTGAGTGAGTGAGTGAGTGAGTGAGTGAGTGAGTGAGTGAGTGAGTGAGTGAGTGAGTGAGTGAGTGAGAGGGAGGGAGGAAGGAAGGAAGTCGGTGAGCGAGTGAGCCGGTGAAGGGGACATTGTGAGTGAGGAGTGAGGGCTGCCAGGGTGCTGGTGGGGAGTGTTTGGGACTTGCGGTCCCCTCGATGGTGGGCTAGCAAGGGCAAGAACAGAGCGCACAGCATCCATAGTTCACAGAAGCTGACTTGGAAGCGCATTGTGACCTTGAAGGCGGGTGACGCTGTTGAATCTTCTGGCATAAACATGTAGCATTGGTCCTGACAGAGCCTGGCAACTGACATGCGTGTTTCCGCCCATGCACGTCTTGACAGGTTCCCAGATTGTTGTCATCATCATCATTCTGGCAGCTGGCTTCTCCAAGGGCAAAACAGCAAACCTGCAGCCCTTCCTGCCGTTTGGGTAAGCAATACGCATTTTCAGGAAGAGCTTGTCCCAGTTTTGGGTGCATTCCCCTTATGCATGGCATGCAAAAAAAACCCAGGAAATTTCACCGCTGGGCGGTACTCAGTACTCTCCCAAACTGAGCCACATGCCAGCAGCCAGTAAGCTGATTGCGGCAGCAAGGTTTTCTGGGTTATAAGGTTGAAGGGTGTGGACATTTCCGGCAGCTGTTTATGCAAGGCCTGGCTGCTTCTGTTGTCTACAGGCTGCCACAGACTACCGCTCACACCGCTTGCATTGCCCGATTGCCGTTACAGGGTCAAAGGCATATTCAATGGGGCGTCGTTTGTGTTCTTTTCCTTCATTGGCTTTGACTGCGTGTCTACCCTGGCAGAGGAAGTGAAGAACCCAGCAGTGGACATGCCAGTGGGCATTGTTGGCTGCATCTCATTTGTCACGGTCGTCTGTGAGTGGGGCTGGGGTTTGGGTTTAGGTTTAGGTTTAGGGTTTAGGGTCACTCCTGGCACTCCTGTCGTCTGTGAGTGGGGCTGGCGGTCGTAAACATTCACTTACCACTGACATGCACATGCGCATGCACATGCACATGCGCAGCTGTTGCTGAGCTCATCTGTACACCAGGCTTCCGTAGACGATTGCGATGCTTTTAGTACCTGCATCATGTGCTGGCGGCCGCTGCTGAACGGCAAACAAGCACGATTGACAGGTCCAATGTACATGTGCCAATCTGCTTCCAGAAGTCTACCGTCTCACGCAGCGCCCTGGCGCCCCTGTGTTAACTCTGCTGGTGTGCATGCTGTTGTTCCTGTTGTCCAGACTGCGCCATGGCCCTGTGCATTGTCATGATGGTGCCCTATGCTGATGTGAGTTCGTTTCCCGGTTTGGGCCTCAACGGTTTGCATGGCAGATCTGCTCCAACCAACAGCATCACATTTCTGCATAAGCGTAGTCGACGTCACATGCCATCACCACTGGGCCAGCAGCAGCGGAGTGAACATGCTCTCTCTCCCTGCTGCCGGTGCTGTGCAGCTGTTGAGTGTCATGCTGACGTGGCTGCTCTTGTATGCTGTTTGCTGCTGCCAGATTGATGAGAAGGCATCCTTTGCTACCGCATTCACGCAAGTGGGACTACCTTGGGGGCAGTACCTGGTCGGGTTGGGCGCCACCTTGGGTGAGCCACACAGACAGAAAACATCATACCGTAATCTGATTGGCCGGCTGGTGTCATACGCCAGTTTGATGTTTGACAGACTTGACATCTGACAGCAAATTGACCCAAGAGTAGCTGTCAAATCTGTTGTCGCGTTTGGCAGAGCTGCCAGCAGCAATGAGGGAAGAGAGATTCACTGTCAGACGGTTCTTGTCGTTTGCAGCATGCGGGCTGTATGCCATGGCTTTGAACTTGTCGCGTGGGCGACGAGCATGTTTGTCACTCTGCGGCATTGCTGAAGACAGCACTCGACCGCCCTTGTGCGGCACGCCCCAGGTCATCTGCCAGCCCAGCATGTTGGTAAGGGTATGCAGGAGAGCACTGCGGCAATGGCTTGGAGATGCAACACAGTGCTGGCGTCAACAAACAGTGGTCTGCATGCTGGGTGTCCTGCAGGTATCGTGACGGGCGTGCTGGTCAACATCATGGGTGTCAGCCGCATTGTGTGGTGAGCCCCCACGCGTGCTTCATGCGTCCGCGCCCAGCCGGAGTGGTTGTGCATTGGCAACATTGGCTCGTGATCGCTTTGTTTGCAAACGGCGTGTTCAGGTCAAGACAGCTTAGCAACAGTATGCGTGTTGGCAGTCACTGGCTGTACATATATGTACCGCATGCATGCATGCATGCGCTCCCTCTGGCCAACAGCAGCACCTGCACATGCCTGGGCAACGTCTGGTTGGAGATGCGGTCCATATATGCTTGTTGTGTCACGCTGCTACTCTCCCGCAGCTCCCTTGCCCGTACCCACCTGTTCTTCCCTATCTTTGGTGAGGTCAACAGCAAGACAGGCACACCCATCTACGCAACCGTGTTTGTGACAATTGCTACCCTGCCCTTGGCCATCCTGACAGACCTGCCGCCCCTTATTGACATGGTCTCAGCAGGTGAGGGATGGCGGTAGGGTTTAGACAGGGTTTTGGGGTGTTAGGTTTTAGGTTTAGGGTACAGGAAGGGGTCAGGAAAGGTTGGGAAAAGGTCTGGAAAGCTGGTGGCTACTCTGGCCTTTGCCATTTCTCAGAGTTAGTCCCCTTGCTGTGTGTGCTGCACCCCTGGATCCGTGCGTCCATAACATATCTGCTCCAACACCCTATGATGTTGATCTTATGATCAACCCTATGATGTTGATCCCGCTGCTGCTGCTGCTGCTGTGAGCGATGAGACAGTGCCCGGAACCGGGGAGGTAGCAAGATTTCCTGTGGAGACACTGGGAACACACAAAGATGGGAACACAGAACTAGCACTGGGTCCTGCTGCTGTGAGCGATGGTTGGAGGCTCGGGCTGTTGGTCGGCGGCTTGCAAAGTCACTCCCTATTCACAGAGCGATCCGATATGTCTACCCATGGACCACGGGTGTCTGGGCGCCTGTGGCAGCACGGGCGAACATTTGTGGTTTCTTGTGTGTGAGCCTGTCGAGCTGTTGTGCTGCCTTGCAGGTACTCTGATGGTGTTTGGTGTTGTGTCTGTGGCCCTCATATGGAAGCGCCTGTACAACAGGGAGCTACCCTTGAAGCAGCAGATGTTCCCCTTCTCAGTACTGATGATTATGGTGCTGGCCAGCATTGGTAAGTGTTTCAACCGGCTCAACCCTAGCAGGCAATGCCGTTGATGTGTGGCGATTGTGTCTGCATGTAACATGTAGATGCAAGGTCATCCACATATGGCTTTTGGCAGCACAGACAACCGGCTTGACAGACAGTTCAGACTCGCTCATGCATTTCGCACTCGTTTGTGCAGATTCTGTGACTCAATGCCCCCAGATGCACATCCTCATGTAATTCTCTGGCGGTGCGCACTTCTTGCATTTGCATGCAGCAGCTGTGCAGTGCACTCATTCTACCACTACTGCTACTACTTTACTGGATCAGGGCCTCGTCTGATCGCCCTTTCGGGAGCCAAACAAGGCCCATAGGGCATAAGCACTCCTCAAAGCACTCGGATGAGAAGAAAACACCATTCTAAAGCAACACCCCACCAATTTCCGATGCAGCCGCATCTGCGCCCCCTTGAACCAAACTTTCACAAGCTGACGCACATGCCCCCGCCCTCTTGTACTGCCTTTGCAGCCTTCGCTTGCGTGTTCGGTCTCGTTGAGGGCCCCGGCCTCATTGCTGGCCTAGCAATATCAGCAGGCATTGTGCTGGTGACCTCCATCTTGCTGCACCTGAAGTGCCACCAGCATAACCGCCCCTCCTACAGGGTCCCCTTCTTCCCCTACGCCCCAGCTGCCTCCCTCCTACTCAACTGCTTCCTGATGGCCAGCCTGCCTGCACGTGCCTACTGGCAGCTGGGGGTGTTCTTCCTGTTGGTGTCACTCTTCTACGTCTTCTACTCTATCCATGCAGGTGCGAGGCAGTATACTGTGCGTACGTATGTAGTACGTACCAGTGGCAGCCTGGTGTGTGGTTGGGACCTGTATGCGTCGTGTATCTGTGCAGTGATGCTTGGGAGCCGCTTTGAAGGACGCCACACTACACCACTTTGTGATCGAAGCAAGGCTGTGATCCTAGGATGCAATCCGACAAGTTGTTGCCGTCACATGCCTGTGCGCTGTTACAGCCGTGGTGACACACCGTCTTGGCTGTTGCACATCATGTGTGTGTTGCTGCAGGCACTGTCTGGGAGAAGAAGCAGGGCCGCGGCGTGCTTGCAAGCAACGTGCCTGGCCCCCACCGCCCCGCCAGCCTGCGTGTGGCATCTTCCTTTAGGGAGAACCCCGGCGTCCTAATGCCCTACAGCTCGCCCTCACACCTGGCCGCAATGCATGGCCGCTGGTCTGGCGGCGTGGTGCGCCTTCCAGATGAATACTGAGGCAGCTGACATCATATGATGCTGATCTGATCTGTCTGATCTGATCTGTCTTCAGGCTGCTGGTAAAGTGAGGGTTGCCCTGGGTCGTAGAAGTATGTGCCCTGGTGTGACAGAGTTGTTGGAGGCTACTGGCAGGGAACTGCATCCTGTGTGGCAGACTTTTGAGGCTGATGGGGGGTCAGATCCTGCAGGCTGACAGCGTTGTGCTGCATGCTACTGGCAGACATGCGACGGCTGCTGGGGGGACATTCCAAGGTTTGTTGCAAAACCCTGATTGTACCGCCAGCACACCAGGCACAGACTGGGGAAGGCATGCGGGCGCACCCAGGCATGTGGGCGGACCCAGAAAGACTGCCAACAGATGCCGCATTTTGGGTTTGTTGGGTGCTGAGAGCGCCAGCCTAGTGCTGAACGCGGCTGGCGGAGCATCCCGAGCTGCAGATCAGCAGCCTGCCCTCAAGCAAGCGAGGGGCGAGGCTTGCCCTTCTGCTGATGCGGGAGTGAGCTTGCTGACTGAGGGCACAGAGGCTTGAAATCCTACATACTCGTGATGATTGTGGGCACAGAGGTTTGAGACCCTACATACTTTTGATGATCAGTCTTTACTTTGTGGGAAGCATTTGAGTTGTTTGGTGAAAGTGGGTGTGTTGTTCTGTCGTATTTATGGCAACTGCCCAGCTGGTCCTACTGACCCTTCACTCAGAACATATAGCTGACCACAGCCCAGGTGTGCTGACCGTCAGTACAAGGCCTTGGCTCGGAGTGTGCTGTCCAGACCGACAGTCACACCAGCTTGACTACATGTTGTGTACAATGCAGAGGGGTGTGGTGTGAACAACGTTGTACCTCCCAGTGTACCTACCCATGACGGCAGTTGACAGCTGCTGAGAGGTGCCAGTTTGTCTGTTGCTGATGTTTCATGCTCGACACCGTGTCTGGTGACCGTACTGTTGTGTGTTGGTGGTGTTGGTTTCATTGTTGTCTGGGTTGCCGTCTGGCTCTGCCTCTTGTGTATGACTTGTGCTCATGCCAGAAGCCAATGCATGTACAACTGCTCTGCCGGCAAAGGCCTGCACGCAGTGCAATGTGGCCCACGTTTGCATAGCATTTACGACATGCTCCGAGTCGGTTGCTGTCTGCTCTGCCTCTTGTGTATGACTTGTGCTCGTGCCAGAAGCCAATGCATGTACAACTGCTCTGCTGGGTTTTGTTTCCAGGCCATGAGTTTGGTTTCAGTCCATGAGTGCCAAAGGCCTGCACGCAGTGCAATGTGGCCCATGTTTGCATAGCATTTCCGTCATGCTCCGAATCCGTTGCCGTCTGGATCTGCCTCTTGCGTATGACTTGTGTTTGTGGGCAACGCATGTACAACTGCTCTGCCGGGGTTTTGTTTCAGGCCATAAGTGCCAAAGGCCAGCACCCAGTGCAATGTGGTGCACGGTTGCATGGCATGTTGGTCTCTCTCACTGCCGTGACGGGGGCAGCTGCTGCCTCCTGGCAGCATGCAAGCTACCACAGGCGTATGTGGTTGCTGGGCTGGCTTGCACTGTGTGTTCACATGCCTGCCAGATGCGGACACATCCACTGACTGCCTAGGCCAGTTGGCTCTTGCAATGCCCGCCCTGAAGCCCGACATGACACCTGTTGTGCAGAATGAGCCTGAGGGTGTTACACGGGTTACGCACGCAACTATGTTGCAACTGAACCCAGCCACGGATGGGCGCAACCAGCACCTGTTGTGCAGCTCCCTCACCTTGGTGGTGCAACTCAGGGCAAATACAGCTGCAGCCAGTCACGAGGTTGAATGTTGGAGACAACACATGTTCCCTGCTGCATACCGTCAAGGGTGCTGGGGCTGATGACGGTGTAAGCATTTATGCATACAGCTCTGGTGTGGTGACAGTTTGTGCTCGGAGCTGGTTGTCTGGCAGCTCTGTGAGGCACTTGAAGTGCAAAACACCATTTGTTTGGCATGATTTGTCCCTTGGTGGCTTGCTGTTTTGGGCTGGTGGTGCACTCACCGGTTGTGAGCAGGACTTTCTTGATTCTCTCTCTTTATTGGGTCGCAGGGCGATGGCTGCGCCTCAGTTGGAGAGCCCTTTGGGTTGTAGAACAAGCTTGTAGGTACTATTAATAGCTTGTACGTAGTTGGTTGCTGTGTGTTGGTCCAGACAAGCTTTTGAGCTGACAGCATGAGCCGGAACACCACAGAGCAAGGTGTCTGGTGACTAGCTAATGCTCATGGCACTGACAGTTGCCAGCTTTTTGTGGACAGGCATGTGGCTGTGTGGTTGCAAAGGGCTGTGCCACAGCCAGCGGCACCCCGGTACTCCCATGGGCTTTCATGTTATATTCTTCAGTTGCGTTGCTGATTTTGTCTGTGCTGCAAGCTGCCAGCGGCCGCTATCTGGGTTCTTTGCCCTGTGCCAGCATGGTTGTGGACTGTGCTGGAGCGCGCGTGCGTGTTGGGTACTTTACTTGTAGTATGCCATCAACACTGAATGTGACGCTGAATGTGACCAGCACCACACCAGCTGCAGCCGTATGATTTGCATGTGCACTGTCCAAGACTACATTGTTTGTGTGGTGTGTATTCTGCTGAGGAGTTTCTTCTCCCTTCTGCCACGGTCACGTGCAGTGCGGTTACGTTTCAAGAAACAATGTTGCACACTGCATCTGTAGCTGGGTAACATCAGCACTGGCAATGGTGAAGGGGCTTGACAGTAAAGTGTCAGAATTTGGGCTCAACAAGGCAATGCCTTAGGCTAACCCTACATCACATGTATGCCTAGCGTCTGCCAATGATGAATATACCACAAGATCCCATCAACTTACACAGCAGACACCTTCCCACAACTGCCGGCAACAAGCATTATTAGCAAGAAATTATCAAACACTGCGAGCAAACCATGTGCGCATCACATTGGCAATGCCCGTTTAGGCACATGGTCCTCTGTTACTGGCACGGCACCCCATCTTCATCAACCCCATGCACAATCAGGCAACGGTAAGATGCCAAAGCATCTGTACGCACCCGCCAAAGCTTTGCAAGCAAGACTAATCTACAGCATAGCTTGCAGATGCAGCAACCCAGCCTGTGCTGCAGGTACCGGGTACGGCAGGGCAACATCAAATACCTGCCATGAGAATTGCCAAAGGGCCAGCCATGAGGTCTGTCAGTGTCCGAAGACCGTCTTTACACAGTGTCGCATTGCAGCAATGAGGAAGCTTATGCCTCCTCAACGCTCCAAGCTACACACACGCATTGCCATGCGTGCTGCTGTACAAGTGACAGCACGTGTGCATGTACAGGCATGTTTGAAGCATGATAACTGCGCATCCTTCAGGCCGTGAGTCCCAGCACCACCCATCAATGTGCATCAGTCATTGTCGGATGCATGCACACTTACATGACTGCCAAACTGCCTCTTCTACCAGTCTGTGACTGATGAGACACCTTGCTGCTGGCACAGATACACGGGTTCCAACAAAGCAGCACTATGAACGGCCACAAACAAGGGTTCAAGCAGCACATGAAAAGCAAAGAAGCAACCCACACAGCTACTCAGTCTACTATACGTACATGCAAAGCTCAACTGGCAGCAAGGCACCGATCATACTATGACTTCCCTATTGTGAGCACACCAATGAGGCATACAACACAACAACCAGTCAGCAACCAAGCACAAGCTCATGCTGGCAGCGCCACAACATTTCGCACTGAACCTGACACGCCCTGTCCAGACTCATGTCAGCATGCAATGTGGACATGTGTAAAGGGACACACGACCAACCTGGCACAATGCATGTTCGGTGTGGACTGCACAGCATGTGTGCCACCTTTTGAGCCAGAAGGCTCAGATACCGTAGGCCGCTGCGCAGGCTGAAGGGCCCATTGCACCAGCCTTGTTGCAGCATTTCCAACAATATGTTGGCATTTGCTCTAAACAACCACAAGGCAATTTACAGGCCAATAAAACCGCAAACTGCACAAGCCTGCCTCAAAAAACCAGCCGACAGGGAACAAATGCTTGCCGGACAGGAGCCCCTTGCAATGCCATCAACCACAGGCTGCCAAGGCAGCACACAGCCAGATGGTGTACTGACTCTACAAGTAGACAGTACCCGAAACTTGCCAAAGAGGCTGCAGACCCACCTCAACCGGTCCTATACTCCATCGCTGTGGCCAGCCGCGGCAGGAAAGCACTAGCCTCCCCACGTGGCTTCGAGTCCTATGGTGTTCCGAACAGAGACACTGGCCCAAAGTCCCTCTCCCCGCCCCTGCCCCCTGCACTCCACTGCCCCTGCAGCTGTGGCTCCTGACTACCCGGCTGCTGCTGCTGCTGCTGCTGCTGGTGCATTGCCGCCCAGCCACTGCGACTGAACAGTGCAGCGTCACTGGGGAGGTTACTACCAGAGGTAGCAACCTGCTGCGCAGCAGCACCAGCAGCAGCAGCATGTTGCTGCTGGGGTATTGCTGCCCAGCCACTACGACTGAACAGCGCAGCATCGCTGGGGAGGTTACTACCAGAGGTAGCATAGCCAGAGCTGTTGTTCAGACCGCTCAGGAAGCTGCTACTGCTGCTGCCAGCATTAGCTGCACCCATCGCTTCCAACCTGCTGCTCCCCTCAACAGCGCTGCCAGATGCTGCAGAATCTGCCACCGCCGCTACTGCTGCTGCTGTCGCCCGTGCCTGAGCAGCCAATCTGCTGACTGGGCTGTCTGATAGCTGACCTACACTCCTGGCACCAGGACTGCCTGAAATGCAGCCTGCAGTTTGAGCATGCGTGGTGACAACTGGCACAACAGCCTGCGGCTGGCGCTGCTCCACCCCAGGGAAAAGCCGCTGTCACCGTCCATCGCAAAGGAAAGATCCGCTGCTGACGGTGCAGGCACCTGGTGATCTTGAGTGCTGCTGTGTGAGGGCAGCGCCTGCTGCCCGAACGGCAGCACAGCTAGCCTGTAGGGTCCAGAGGCCCCCCCTGAAGAGCCAGCATAGCTGCTGCTGCTGCCGCCGCCCTGAGTCACAGGCAAGGCCTGAGAGATGCTACTGTCGGCACTGAAAGGCTGTTGGGTTCTGTCGGCCTGTGCGGCTGCACTGCCTTGTAGGTCACCAAAGAACCTAGACCCATCCTGTTGCTGCCCTGGCCGGCTGTCACTAAACAAGCTGCCGCTGCCGATATAGCTGGCACGCTTAGGGGTCTCTGGAGCTGCCTGTGTCTGAGGCACAGGCAGAGCCTGACACACATCTGCAGCTGCAGCTTGAGGCAGTGTGTGTGAGGATGAAGACATAGGACCCTGTAGGTCACCAAAAACCCGGGAGGACTCCTCCTGGCTGGGCCTAGTATCCCCGAACAAGCTGCCACTGCCGATGTAGCTGGCACGTTTAGGGGTCTCTGGCGGCTCCCTGCTGCCGCTGCCAGCAGCAGCAGCGTTCCCTGTGCTGCTGCTGTGCTCGGAGGGGTCACTGACCCCCCGTGGCCTGCTCTCGACACTCCGCCGCACAGAGCTTGGGAGCCGTAGCTCCAAACTCCTCACAGCCCTCTGCTGCTGTTGGCCCTGCATGCCTAGCCGCCCATGCCTCAGCTCCTCCTCCCCCACACTCAACCGCCTCGCCCCAGCCCCCCTACCCGCCGCTGAAGGCAGCCGCCTTCCAACCCTGTCATACCCAGGTCCCTGGTTCAAACCCTGCCGCAGGCGTTCCGCCCCGTGTCCAGCAAAGCTGTGCGAGGGGCCAACACACGCCCTGGGGAGGGGCTGAGCCGGCTGCCTGCCCCATAAGCAGCAAAGCTGCCGCTGTGGGAGAAGCGGGGTGTGGTACAGCCCCCACCACCCCAGCTGGACACTTGACCCAGCTGCTGCTGCCTGCCGATGTTGCTGCTGCTGTGGAACATGGGGTGCATGGGGCCTGAGAGCAAGGGAGAGTCGAGGCCATGCACACCTGCAGATTCGTCCACCCCGCTGGTGGGTACCAGGGGGATCCCCTCCTCTGACAACATGTAGTCAATGATGGAATTGGACACACCCACCTGCAGCAGCAAGGGAGGAGGTTGGGGGCGGCAGGAAAGGTAGGGGCAGGTTTTAGTGTTAGGGTTTGGAGTTTGTGGAGGAGGGGGGGGGGGGGGGCGGCAGCAAAGGCAGGGGCAGGGGACAGAAGCGGACTTCATGAGCACTTGATGAGCGATGGCCAGACGCCGTTGTGTTGAACATGTGCACATGACGTTGATTGACGCAGCGCACTGCAAGCTCAAAGGGTGCTCAAGCATGTGGAGGAACATCCACAGCAACTCGCTGTGGGTCATGTTTCTATGGCGGCAATACTCACATCACAACTTCACGGAATGCACGACATCAGACGCACCACTCCAACACACCCCCGCACCCCATAACTGTACAGCACTTCACTCCGCCAACAGGCCTGGTGCAGTACAATACTCTGGTACAATTGGAGAGTACCGCCCAGCGGTGAAAGTATCCACTTGTGACACCCCCCCCCCCCCCAAATATGTCCACCTGTCACTCACCACAGACGTCTTTGGCGTTGGCGGCGTGTCATCCGAACCCTCCGTTCCATTGAGGTGCACCTTGTTGCGTGGTACCCTTAGGGGAGACAGCGGCATCACAGGTAGCACCTCCCACTCAGCTGACCCCCTGCCCTCCCCACTGCCATCCCCCCTTATAGGGCCCCCATCCCCCTCGCTCTCACTGCTCCAGCCACTGCCAACCCCCTGCCCCCCACGCCCGAGGTTCCGCTGCAGATACCCCTGCTGCTGGTAGTGCATGAACGGTTCCCAGGAGTCCCCACCGCCCTGCAAGCTGCCAACACGTCCAGCATTCACTCCTGTCAATCCTGAGGTGAAGCTATGTGAACCTGACAGCCTCTCGGGAGGGCTGTACAGCCCTGTACCGCCAGTACCGCTGAGCCCCTCCCCAGAGCCCTGTCCCACAAACCCTGGCGCATTCTGGCCACCCTGCCCAGCAAGACCCGGCCCACTGTGCTGCTTCAAGTTGCTGCTGCTGCTGTGGCCTGTGGCCCACCCTGCACTGTTGCTGCTGCTGCTGGTACCTGTCAGCCCTGTCAGGCTGTTGGTGCTGCGAGGCTTTGGGGGCAGGCCTCTAATCTTGCCAGCAGAAGCAGCAGCAGCTGAAGCTGAAACTCCACCCTCGCGCAGCATCCCCTGGGGGCCGGGGCTGCCAGCCCCTGCAACTGGTGCTGGCCTGAAGTGTGGTACAAAACCGCCCACATCCCCTGCTGAACCCATGTTCATGTTCATGTCTTCGGGGTACTGCCGCTGCGGGGAGAAGAACTCTGCGCTGTCCCGTGCTGCTGCAGCAGCGCTGCTGATGCTGCTGCCGCTGAGGACGGGGCCGCCGCTGCTGCCGCTGTATATGTTGCTGCCGCCGGTGTGTTCTGCACTAACACTAGCAGCACTGGCAGCAGCCAGTGCTGCTTCTGCCTTTGGGCCTTGGTCTTCCCCAGCTTGATCTTGCGAAGACCAAGAGGCACATCTGATGCATTGCTATCTACGCTCCAGGTAGTGCTGTGGGGACTGGTTGGTGGAGACATGCTGCTGTATGCTGCTGCTGCTGCTGCTGGAGCAGCAGCAGGACCACCTAAGCTGCCGGCAGCAGACCTTCCTGAATTGAAAGCTGCGACAGCTGCTGCTGCTGAGGCAGGATGCCAGGATCCTGGCTGAGGAGGTTTGCAGGGGTGAAGTCAGCAGCAGCAGCACCACTGGCAGCAGCTGGGGAAAGCTCTCGCACACCACCATCTGCAGTGCTGCGCCTCCCGTGGGGGTCCTGCAGGTGCTGCTGCTGCTGCTGCTGCTGCTGCTGCATCGGCAGCGTCGGCGGCGGCTGCGTGCTGCTTGCTGCTGTCAAACTGTGCCACTAGGGCCCACACCCTGGAGGGGTCTGACCCTGTAGCAATGGATGTGGCTCGACGGGCTCTGATCTGAGTTACTACAGCCTCCTCCACATCTTCTGACAGCCTCTCCCTCAGTGGCTTGTGCTGCCCGTGCTGCTGCTGGGTGGGTGGGGGTTGTGTGTGCTGCTGAGTTGGTGGGTGCCTGTCCTGTGGGGAGAAGCTAGCGCTGCTGCTGGTGCTGGGGTTGCTGCCGTCAGCAGGAACGCCCCTGTTGCGGTTGCTGCTGCTGCTGCACTTGGCCTGAGTGACTAGCTCCTGAGTGACAAGCTTCTGAGCGCTGGCCTGTGTGAATGGGGTCAGCAGGCCGCGCCGGGGTGAAGCTGGAGGCGTGTTGCTGCTGCCGTCGGCAGCAGCCCTGGCTGCTGCTGCTGCTGAAGGTGTGGCCTGCAGCTGCACCTGCAGGGGTTCCACTGCAGGGGACCCATCCCCTACACTAGGACTACAGCGGCTGCCATGTGCGTCTGGGGGTACTGTTGCTGCAGGTTGGGGGTGTGGGGAGGAGGCTGCATTGCTGCTTGCAGCCTCCCAGCCAGCATCACCATCATCATCATCATCATCAGCAGCAGCAGCAGCAGCCAGGGGCTGACTGCTTGATGCCTCCACAAGGCCCATTGTGGGTGTATCTGGCTGGGAGGCTGCTCCTGCTGTGGGGGTCCAGCACACGTCCGCGTCGCCTAGGCCCTGTGCTAGGCTGATCTGACGGTACTGCATTTGAGACTCCAGGGACTGCCTGCGAGCATCAGGAACTGCAGGTGCTGCTGCTGCTGCTGCTGCTGCTGCTGCTTTGGGTGACACAGCGGAGGCTGCTGGCTGCACCTCGGCAGCCGCTGGCTTGAGAGGGTGTCCGAGCTGCTGCTGCTCCTGCTGCTCCTGTTTCTGTAGCAGCAGAGTGGGCAGCGACGACTCTGCTGGTGTTGCTGCTGCTGCTGCTGCTGCTGCTCCTGGTGCAGGAACGTCTGACAGTACACCAGCAGCTGTTGGCCCGCTGCCTGCGCCAGCAGGTCTGCTGGGGAGTCTAGCAGTGACACAGGTGCAGGGTGTGGCCTGCTGGGGGAGTCTGCTGCTGTGCTGGGAGGGGGCCGTGGAGACTCGGCAATGGGGTCCAGCACATGGGGCAGCATGAGACCCGTCCCGTGCTGGTACAGGCTGGTAGGAACGTGCTGTGGCCAGGGGTGCTGCTGCTGCTGCATGTACCCAGCTGTGGCATTGGGGGCAAAATGCTTGTGCAACTGAGGAGACCCACCATCAAGCTGTGCGTGACCTGCATGGACTGCCTGGGCGTGCTGCTGCTGACTGTGACGCCAGTGCTTTGCTGCTGGTCGCGGTGAGGGCCAGAAAAGGGGACAGCATCATGCATGCCATCACCCTGCTGGGGTGTGCGCGATTGCTGTGGCGGACCCCAAGCCCTGGCTGCTGCCCCTGTGGTGCTGCTGTGTGCCTTGGATCATGCTTATAGCCATCTTGAGACACTGTAGCCGGTGCTGCTGCACTTGGGTTGGCTGTAGGGGGCTGCTGGGAATCGGTTTCGTAAGGATCCTCTGTGTCTTTCCGATCGGCTGTCCCAGTCACACAACAAGCAAACAACTTTCGCAGAGGCCCCATTTTGGACTTGAGTGGCTTGCAGACGCTGGTGTATCTGTCGTGATGCGTCACGAATCCATCTTGGGTTGCGGTTGGCTACAGCCTGGCAGGACAATCATGTGTGCGTTGATGTGGATCAGGTCAAACGAGCTCGCGTGGTCATTACCAAGGTCTGATTTATGTTTTTGACCGACAGACCTATGGCGAACCTATGACGTCACAACTGCTGTCAGACGCATTAACAAAACCTCGACGAGAGCTCTCTTTGCAAGCAAGCAAGACATCCCCAAAGGTACCGTGTCTCTGTCGCAACAGTAATATGCCGAAAAAAGATCAACAGCGCACCAACATCATGGTGAGATGGTTACTGCCATTGTGGCCCAATGCTGGTGCTTGGAACCCTCTTTTCCAATTGTTGCAGCTAGGGTCTCTGCTAACAGGGGTACAAATTAATTCAATAACGATGCTGTAGCTGTAGAAGGCAGCTGTGCGGCCTTGAGGGGGTAGGGGACATCTGGGCTGCCCATGCCGACCATCATGACACCTGTTGCACCTGGAAGGTGTTTTACAAGAATAGGCGACACAGCGCTCACAAAGAGCCTCGCTAGGTGCACTCCCCCAGCAGCACCAACCTGTATACAATGGATTATCCAATCAGCGCGTGTTCTTGCCACGCAAGGACACACAAGCACATGCTGTCAGCAGCTTGTACATGGACTATACACAAACCAAACAAATGCAGCTGCTGGCTGTCTCAGTGCACTCCACCAGCACCCCTGCCATCACCCCTCCCCCCCCCCCCCCCCCCCGCCTGCACCTACCCGCACCCTCCCCAGCTGCTGCTACCCCACCCTGTGTCCAGCCAAGTGCAACTGCAACACACAGCGTGCCCCCGGCCCACACCCCACAAGTATCACCCTCCTCCACAAACGACAGTGCAGTCTTGGCCGCTACAAGCGCGCTGCCATCTAGACGCTGGCCACAGCGTTCTTGCAGCAGGCATGCCACCTTAGCCCCACCAGCTCATGCTGAGGATAATGCACTGCACACAGCTGTGCCCGACACACATTGCGCCCACAGCTGCACCGCTGCTGAAGCAAGTCTGTCGCGCAGCTCCAGTACTGACGCTGCCGTAGCTGCAAGCGCTTCAAGCGCCTGCTGCCGCCGCACACTGCTGCCACTCCTGCTGTTCCTGTGGTGCTGTTTCAGTCAACCTGCATGCCATTCTTCTGCCTCATGTAATCTACAAACTCATCCATGAGGTAGGGCCACGCGCCAGCATCATCATAGTTGCTGAAGTCAGGCTTGATTTGCTGCACACGCAACACAGTACAGTAACAGTACAGATATAGTGGGAAGGGATCCCAAACCTCTGCACTAGCCAGCGAGCCAAGGGCTCATGAGGGTGCCCCGATGGGCCTTCCAACTTGTCGTAGCCCAGTCTCTCAGGTCAGGGTGGGGGCAATCGAGATCACCCGCAAGCCAGCCGTCGATAGCAATTACTTGTTGGGTGTGCCTAGCACCCACCAGCAATGTTGCACAACAGTAGACGCACATTGTGAGTTGCACTGAGGTGTGCAGCATGACACAGCGAACACTTGGTGTCGGACAATTGGTCTTCCGCTGAAAACCTGTGAGGTGCTGCTCATTCAGCCCTGCTTCAGCGCACTGAGGCCCAACTGTGGTGCTTGTTTTGGGTTTTACCAGGGATTTTACCAACTGTGGTGCTGACACTGCTCAAGTAGACAAAGCAGAGCATGCATGCTGCCATGCTCCACAACCTGACTGCCAGGTTGAGTGTAATACGCTCCATCCACACATATCACGCTCCATCAAACAGCACCCTTCCCTGGTAGCGAGCAGGCATGACAGTGATGCTCTTGACCCCCAGGGCTCACCCGTGCAAACTCAAAGAGCTGTGACCACGTGTCCCTGCTGATGGTGCGGCCCTTGTGGTGCTCCTGCAGGAACTCACACCAGTCATCAATGTACTGCCACCGCCGCTCGTCAGCATACAGCAGCTGCCACATAGCCAGCGCAGTCTCCAGCAGCATCACCTTCTTGCCCTCCTGCAGGCGGGACACACAAGTTACACTATTCAAACTTTGGAGGCAGCCACCATGCAGGTTTTCTAGGTCAACACAGTTGAGACACCATGTTGTGGCGATCCTGTTTGACAAGGTTCTAATGTATTAGCATAGTGATATCAGCAGAGTCATGGTGAACACCCCACAGGCGCTAGATAACACAACCAGCAGCACGACAGACTTCGAAGGGATCTCAAGCATCTTGAGTCGCTTCAAAACCCCTAACCTTGCCACATCTGACCCACAAGCTGCACAGGAGCGATGCGCAAAGTGCCCACTCTGGGGGCTTTGCAACAATTGAGAAGTTACATCCGTGTGACGACCGCCACAGCTGCACGGTCGCAGGCGCTACCATACCCATGTGCTTGACGCAGCCCGCAATCATCACAAGGCCACGAAATCGAACAGACTGCTCCAGCCCTTCCCACCCATCCCAACAGACGCATGCACTGCATGTGCTCCCAGGCTGCCTTCCGGCAAAACTTTCACAGCGATGATCGCCCACCCTCCCCCCACCCAGGCGGCTGCCTATCCACCTGGCATGCCCACTGGAAGCTGTAGTTGTACCGCAGATGCATGCACAGCATAATCTGCCCGGCTGCCTTCCGGCAGAAGCCACACAGCCCCCCTCTACCCCAGGCGGCTGCCTACCCACCTCGCATGCCCACTGGAAGCAGCAGTTGTACTCCCCGGCTGCCTTTTGGCAAAAGCCACACAGACCCTCCCCCCCACCCCAGCCAGGCGGCTGGCCACCCACCTCGCACGCCCACTGGAAGCTGTAGTTGTAGACCTCCTGGAAGCGGTGTGCGTCCTGCAGCTCTGACCGCATCTCACCCAGCTTGCTGCGCAGCTTGTCGATGCTGTCAATGCCAAGCCTGGAGACAAAGCACCCGGCGAGAACATGCAATGCACGGTTTGTCAAGTGCATGAACCCTCAGCTGACACATCCGACTGTGATCGCACTATGTGATGATGTGAGCGCAACCATACCATGAGTGTACATGCTACAGCCGTTTACACAACGTACTACTGAAAGCACAGCACGCACGAGAAATGCCCTGCCTTTACGTGTGTGGCAGATCTGCCCCCAAGAAACTCTCACCCCAGCCTGTCTTGGCAGCTCAGTGCTGTACGCCACCCCCTGCCCCTGACCGCTTCAGCATTGCCACCTCACCTAGTCAGCCCATTGACCCACTCGTCCCTTGTGTACTCGCACATGATGCGCGCTGACAGGTGGTAGCTCAGGACCAACTGCAGCAGAAGGGCAGCAAGGGCATGCGCTGTTGTGAAGAGGCTGGCTGGATGGCTGCAAGCAAACTGCTGAATAGCTGCGCTGGCGGTGTGACTGATGCAGCAGACGATTGTAAGGCACATTTGACTGTTACAAGGGAAAGTAAATAAGGCAGAGTGTGTTTGCCACCCACCAGTGCAATGTCTGTTGGTTCCACGCCCAGATCATCACAAAGCTGTGAGATGCCCTCGGCCATCATCTTGCTCTTGTCATGCTGGTCTGTAGAGCACGCAGGCAGACAGGCAGGAATGCAGGGGGGGGGGAGCGGGGACAGTGTTGATCCTGGATGCTACACAACGTGCTGCTAGACCTATACACTGATGCAAACATGCCTGTGCATTCCCCCACTTCTCATGCATTGAAGCACGGAGTAGGTCAAGATAGGTGAGCAGGATGTCATGCAGGCGACAGCTTGTGCAGCGCATATTGTTTGAGGTGGCACAGGTGGACCGAGCTAGGACGATGACCACATGCTGCCCCTTGCCCTCCGCACCGAAGCCCAGCTGTGTGCATGTGCGTACCTCTGTACTTTTGGAACAGCTTCTCCACACTGCTGGTGTCTACTGCAGGAGCTGCTGCCTGCAAGCAAAAGGGAGTGTACCAGAGTTGACCATGCGTCAATCATTGTGCTGATGCCTCCAATTCAGCAGGCCACAGCTTCAATGCTCAAGGCCATCGGGTTGCCCTGTCAGTAGGCCCCACAGGCAAATGTAAGGGACTGCTGCACAACGCGCCCTCTTGCACATACCCTGCGCCCTTGCACGCTGGGCATGCCGTTCTGGCATGTCACAGACTTCTGCTCCTCTAGTTGATGACCTGGCGCCGATGACCATGGCATGCGGCTGCTCCATGCACCTGGTGGCTTTCCCCTCACCTGCATGCCTGATGTGTAGAAGACCTCTATGCCACCCTCCACAACCCATCCTGCTTGCCGTAAGCAATCAATAGCCTGCTTGTCACTGCAGGAAAAATGACCAATCCAGACAATGAGACTTCCAAATCAAGCTTCGCAAATCACCAACGATGCCAGCATGGGGGTATGGGAACATGCGTGCTGCTGTGCATGGTTTCAACGATGCTGGAACTGCCATAGAATACAGGTCATGCCACCTGGCATCCATACTGCTGCTGTCCTGATCTGACACCCATCTTCAGCAGGACTGTCTGCTGACTGATGTACATGCAAGAGCTGTGCTGCAGATGCGCAACAGCAAACACTGAATGACCTGAACAAACGCCACCAAGCGCACCTGGCCCCGGTGATAGCTCTAAATTGCGAAACCCTGTCCTTCTGCTGCTTGTTGAGCCGATTCTGCGGCGTCAGGAGGACAGCAGAGTTAGCAAAGCAGCCCTGCACAGTACTGCTGTATGGGAGCAAGCTGGCAGGGCATGCCCGAGCCCTGAAGCAAGCCCTCACCATTTATGTTCACTTATGTTGGCGAAGCAAACAGAGAAAACGAGGCCCGTGTGTTGCTGTGCACCAGTTTGAACTCAGGTGATCTGTGCCAGGCTAGCAGCCTAGTCTTTGTTGGTAGTCCACTTGGGAAGCAATTGGTGAAGTCATATGATTCGCATCAATAAGGATTCGTACTCTGTCGCTTTCTCTAACCAGTGCAAGGGTGGGGGTTCAACCTGCAGGTTCAGCTGTTCAAAGGGAACAACAGAAAGTAGTGCAGCGGCTTGCCAAGGGCTTGGAGACGAAGAGTAACAAAAGCCAATTCGTTACACCACACATGACAGGCATCTGAACATCACTCCCCACAACGACCTGCTCTGTTGGCCAGGATGTCAGCTGCTAAACAGCAGCCTGTCGGCCCCAAGCCTACCCACACTATCGCAAGCACAAGAGCCTCAAGCAATACGTAAAACATGCCAGCAACCCAGCCGATATACAGGGTGCAGCACCATGTTGACTGCACCATGCAGACCAGACAGAGACAAGCCCTTCAAGAGACAGTGTATCTCTCGCAGGGCTGCGGCAGCTGGCTGCCCCCAATCACCAGCAAGGCGTCACACCAGTTGCAAAACAGAGTCGCATGAGTGGCAAAACAGGCACAGACTTCAGTGCCCAGCCAGAAATCAGACTGATACATACTTCCACCACCCTTCACTCAAGAGGGAGACAAAGCCCTGCTTCTGTAACTCAATTCAACCTGCAAGGCAATGCGATCTACACGAACGCACACCATGTGTTCAACAAACAGCTGACACAGAGTGCCAGGACTCAACTCATGCCTGCTAACCAAAGTCTATACTCCTACCAACTTCAGGAGGAGTGAAATCGAGCAACATGCATGTCGACCAACCACACCGCCCCCAACGCCAGTTCGCTGCACGAAAGTGCCGGCAAGTCATACTATGAGGAAGGGGGAGATGGACTACCTGCGGACAGGAACGTCCCATGTTGCCAAAAAAATCTATTCAACGACCCGATTCAAGACATATGCACTCTGCTAGAGCACAGACTGCTGGCAGTCCCAGCCTGCCAACCAGGCATAGCTCATACAAGTGGGAAGTATGTGTGTGTGTGTGGTAAACCCGCAGGTTTTGGGATGACATCCACTGGTGGTGCACGGGCACCCTCATATTGGGCGTCTTGGTTCAATAGTCGCAATGAAAAACAGAACTCTTCCAACAATGCTGCTGCCCCATCAAACCAGTCAGCACAACCCCGCCAAGTGTGCTGCTGCACAGCACCAGCTGAAGAACCCCTATTTCAAAAAATAGTCGATTGTTGCACCACCATACACCCAGCCCATGGTGAGCACACCAGAGGGTTTTGGACAACGCCATGCATGACTAGGATACACCGTCGTGCATTCTGCCAAGCTCAAGCAAGCTACCATCACACCCATGTGGTGGCTGCAGCCGTACAGTGCTGCTAAGGCAAACCAGCCCTTGAATAATGCCAGTGCGCAAGCGGGCCCTTAGCTCAACGGTTGAGCTGCTCCATGGTTACCCTTGCAAGTGCATTCATGCATTCAGCTGCCAACCACCCCTTGCACCTGCGTGCACCATTGTCATAGGACAACCCTGTGCTGTCCATACAGCCCTTCAGACAGTACCAGTCCATGTCAACAGGTGCCCTTCCTGCTGAAACTACTGTACGCCTTCAGACAGAATTGCCGAACGCACATATGTGCCGCCCATCTCTACACGCATCCACCAGATGCTACCAAGAACACCACCCTGACCTGCAGCCGATAGGAGAGACATGCGCTGCTTAACACCTCCATACATCCCTCACTGCATGCTCACCAAAAAACCTCTCACCACAAGTTGTACTCGCCAAACGCCCCTATCGGCTGCCTGTACCACGTGCTGGTGCTGACCCACAACAGCAGCAGCGGCAAGTCTAACAGGACGTGCAGGTACAGCAGCCGGCTGCCAAGGAAGGCCCAAGTGCAGCTTGGTGCATATTCCAAAGGCATCCTGCCCTGCTGCCAGTGCGCACCAGGACCGTGCCACCAGCGCCACTTGCTGTGCTGCTCGGCCAGCACCGCACAGAACAAGATCAGCAGCACACCCACCCACAACGTCAGGGAAGTCACAACTGCCATGCACTGCCCCATCAGCAGCGACTCACACTCACACCCCGATAACACACCACCACCGCCACCGGCGCTGCTGCTGCTGCTGCTGCTGCCACTGGTGCTGTTCATCCATCCACCCAGGGTGCTGTTCATCCATCCACCCAGGGTGCTGTCGGAAGTGCCAGGAATGCATGCTGCTGCGATGCGGTCAGCCAGAGGCACCCACTGCTCCTCCTGCAGCCCCGATGCCCCCACCACATTCACTGCTGCTGCGCCCGCAGCCCCCGCTGCTGCCTTCCAACCACTGACCACTGCAGCACTGCTGGCCGAAAGCCCTGTGATCGTATCCAACGTAGCCCCCAGTGACTGAATGAAGGCTGCATCTGCAGGGCTGTTCTGAAGGTGTGTGCACAGCGGCTGCACCCACATTGTGCACAGCCACAGGCAGAAGCAGCCGCAGACAACGGCCAGATCCTGCCAGGGCAGCCTGTGCATGAGTGCCGCCATCATGGGCCATGTGACACCCATTTTGAACAGCAAGATGAGGGCATGGTGGCCCCACAGCCAGCTGATCGGCACAGCTGACAGGAACTGGGGCATGCTGGTGGCCATCTGCGGCAAAGGCAGGGGGTGAGGGATTGGGCGTGAGTGTTGAAGCATAAGCGCAGGGTGTAGGCGAGCGCGGTTGACAACGGCACAAGCAAGGTGTGTTGGGCAGGAGACAGGAGAGGCGGGTGGGAAGGAAAGAATGCTCACTGCCGGTGAGATGCATGCTTGCAACCGCTAGCAAGAGCAGGAGTGGGTGGTGTGTCAATGGCTCAACCTGCAGCATGAAATGCTGTGATGAACAGGGGAGGGTGGTGGGAACAATGACGCAATGCCAGCACAACAGCACGCACCATGATGCTGATTGCTGCCAGGTTGCTCCACATGACCAGGCGCCGGTACCGCAGCGACTGTGCATGGCACAGCCACATGAACACGCAACTCAACGCGCACAGCACAGCAGCACCTGCAGCAAACGGCAGACAAATAGCAGTAGTGGATGCCAGGCGCATGCGCAGCAAATATATACTTTCCAAATGACCAGACAGAGGAGAGGAGCACCCCAACATGCCGCAACACCACACTGCAGACAAACCAAGCCAAGCCCGCCTGAACATGCAAGACCAGGGTGAGTCACTGGCCCAGCACAAGAGCAGCACACTGCTTACCAGCGGCACAGCATGCTGCAAACATCTGATCATGTTTGATGCTGCGCCTGGCATTCCCGATGAGCAGGAACGCCTTGAGGGCGCAGGAAGCTACGTCATAAGCTCGGCAGCTCGCTGCCTGCTGTGACCAGTACACGTCCAGCCATCCAGTGCCTGGATGACTGCGGTTGGGGCTGTTGAAGCGGGTGTTAAACGTGTTCCAAGCTGCAAGACTCATTGTCGGAACGGCTTGAGGTGCCTGAGGTGCTTTGTGACCAGACTTGCTGCTACTGCTGCAGGTGCTGGTGCTGGTGCTGGTCGTGTGCTCCATCTGGATCATGCACAACGGCACCTATTCAGAAATCGGCAACAACATCATCTGTCTTGGGCGCCTGGTACGTGCGAATCACGTCCGGTTGCTGTCCATCAGCGCTGATTTGCAATCACAAAGGTTCAGTGGGTAGGTGATGGGAACAATGTTCCGCTGCGTTATCCGTGTGTCTGGTAGAAAGATGTGGCCGTGATTGTCACTGAATGACAGAGCTTGCTGCTCCCTAGGGATCTAGGGCAGTGATTGAACCCAACCAAGTGACCCTGTTAAGACATGTGTCACACAGCTCAGAGCTCCAAAGCTAGGCTGACCAAAACATGGCTAGTCTTACTCAAAAACACTACATGCCATCTCATCGTTTGCACAGCGCTTCTACATGCCACCCTCCCCCCCCGCCGCCAACCCCCCATCCCACCCCTCCCACCCTCCCTGCTGGTGGTGTGCCTGCCTAGCTTAGCGCCTTGCTTACTGCACCAGACACACAGGGCGGACGAAGCGGTACCTTCAATGAACACTACTGAGCACATTAGTCAGCTAAAACAGCCATTTGTCATCAGGGTTTGAGACTCAGCTTTCCAGTTGCACCCAGGAGAGAGTCGCACCCAGGAGAGAAAGTGTCAAGGTGCCGGTGTCCCCCTAATCTCAGTCTTTCCGAGGCTGCACAGGCTGGTCAGCACATTACTGTCCTGTCCAGGCTGTTGACAGGGATCTGTGGGCTGAGCGCACATTGTCAGTAGGACACGTTCCATAGCCGTTCAGGCGGCGCTGTAGAGTGAAAAGCAGCTTGGTGAGTCCTCCACAACGATTGTCCGGTCCTCTCCAACAAGGCAGGTTGGAGCCTTGGTTGCTTGCGTATAGCAGACGGTATTTTCATTTCAGATGACGTTGGTTGCTCAGCGGTGCGGCAGGGTCCTGTCCTGGCAAAGCAGCAGAGCACCTGTCGATCTGGACCTGGTGCTTTGTGGGTGTTTTGTGGCCTCAGCTTGCTGCATGCAGCCGTTGCGCCCCATAGACGCTTCATGGTTCGCCAAGCTCCCACTTACTGGTATACCTGCTGCCTGTCCTGCAGGCTTTGCACACAGCCTGTGTCAGCAGCAGCGGCAGAATGCTGCAGAACATTGCACGCTCAGGTGTCCTGGCTGACGTCCTGCGTCAGACCACATGCAGCACAAGCTTCGCAGCAGCAGGCAACCTGCTGCCACGGGAGCTGCAGTTCAGCAGCGGCATCGCCACATCAGCTGCTGCTGCAGCAGAGCCAGCACCAGCCAGCAGTGCGCCTGCAGCAGGAGGCAAGGGCAATGCCCTCGACTATGTGGTGTCGGGTGTAGATACAATTGTGAACTGGGCCCGCATGGGCTCTCTGTGGCCAATGACCTTCGGTCTGGCCTGCTGTGCCGTGGAGATGATGCACACTGGAGCAGCACGCTATGACCTGGATAGGTGCGCATCTCTTGTGTGTGTGTGTGTGGGGGGGGGGGGGTCCTGAAGAAGGCCACAGCCCGTCTGGTTTGCTGACGAAGCCAGCGTTGGCAACTAAGCTTTTCCGAACCCTACACTGCTGGTTGCTGACCTCTGCTCTTTGTTGAGCAGCAGCAGCACAATTTCCACGCACAACAGCAGCACATTTTGCCATGCACAACAGCACATGCAGTTGCAGCGTGACTGCAACTTGGACTTTTGGGCTGTTATGTCCTGCACAGCAACAGCAGCGGCAGTACAGCAGCAGGCAATGTGGGCTTCAGGGCTATATGCTTATGCTTACGGCGGTTTGTCTGCTGCCTGTCATCAGGTTTGGTGTCATCTTCCGTCCCAGTCCCCGCCAGAGTGATGCAATGATTGTGGCAGGCACACTCACCAACAAGATGGCACCAGCCCTGCGCAAGGTGTATGACCAGATGCCAGGTAGGGTCCACTGCATTCCTTCTGTAGTTCTGTAGTTTGGAGGCCGTAGTTTGGTGGCCGGGACATGTGCATGCCTGTCCATGCAACCCCCTCTGCCCTCAATGTGTCCCGCTGGTGAGGACCACCACAATGTTGTTCTGCTGTTGCTTGAGCAGCAGACATGCGTGGAGCTCGATGTTTGTTCAGACATGTCTTCAGGCGGCATCACAAGGCTGTTGCCTGGATTGTAGCGTGTAACTGGCTGCTGTTGGGCTGCCGTGATCTGCCCTGGGCCTACGACATTCTGTAGCGTCTGTGGCTTCTGCATTTGTATGCTCACTTGCAGCAGCCACCACAATGCCAGCAGCCACTTGTTAACCTCCGTTTTCTGAACAGACACCCGTCTCTCTCTCTTGCACCGTCACAGCCACGTATGTCTCTCACAGTCGTCCGCTGTTTGCTGCCACCCTGTGCTGCCACCATGTTTGCCCACCCAGAGCCCCGCTGGGTGATCTCCATGGGTTCCTGTGCTAACGGTGGTGGCTACTACCACTACAGCTACAGCGTGGTGCGTGGCTGTGACCGCATTGTGCCTGTTGACATCTACGTGCCTGGGTGCCCACCCACTGCTGAGGGGCTGCTGTACGGCATCCTGCAGGTAAGGCCTGGGGGGTGGGGGTGGTGCTTGGGGGTTGAGGCTGTTGATAGTGCCGATGGTGTTGTCAGACGTAGATGTGGATGTGGGTAGATGTCCTCACAGGGGGCTTGTTTATACAAAACTGGAGGGCTCCTTGACACAGGCCTGGACTGCGGGTGTGAATGCAACCTGACTGCGTGGATGTGGCATGCATTGTTGTGGCTTGTGGTACTGGGTGGTTTGCGGCACTGAGAAACATGTCGGTTTTGTAACGTGCTACTGTGCTGTTAGGATATTGACCTTCAGCTGTTCTTGACATTGCATGCAGCTGTGGTGCCTCACACCCTGCTTGTTGCTCACTTCCCTCTTTTGTATTGCAGCTTCAAAAGAAGGTTGCCAGGTCGAAGACCACCAAGCTGTGGTTGGAGAAGTAGAATCAGGCCGTAACAGTGTCAGTCTACAGCAGTGCTTGCAGGATTGTTTGGGTTGTGAGTGCGCACAGCAGTCTCAAGGCAGTAGCAGCTGTGCTGCATGGCTTAACAAGTTGAGCTTGATTGGCTTTTGGTTGCCATGTGGTCCAGGAAGGTGTTGGTTGCAGCATGGCCTGAAGTTTGAGCATGGCTTGACATCTGAGCACAGCGACACGTTTATGGGGCATCCTAGGCCTCGGGTCACCTGCTGCACTTTGCACGACGACGTATGCCATCTTCTTGCCAGGGGTGTTTGTGTCTTGTGCACAGGTTGTCCTGTGAGCAGGACGGTGTTTGACTGTTCCTGCTCTTTGCAGGGGACAGCAGGCTGTCATATGTACTATAGTAACATCTACTATGTGAAAGGATCATGTAGAGGTCACGTTGGAGTGTTGGTGTGTGTGCTTGTGCTAGTTCTACCTTGGGGCAGTACAGCCTTACCCATCACATTGCAAGATGGGTCTGCTTGCTTCCCAACATGTGGGGCTGGTATGTCAATGTAAACATGTGAGATACGTGATGGATTGGGGCCGTCATGATTTCACAAGCTTCACTTACGTGCAAGCTTCACAACCAGCCCACAATCACACACAGGAAAGCTGACACATGCAGACAACATGCACAACAGCATGAGAAACTGGCAGTGTAGCAGTACAAGCGAGACTCTTTGAAAAGACTTCCCAATCTGTGTGCACATGTCACACGTTGAGCAGCTCATCAACCTTCCCAGGTGCCGCCAAGCTGGCCTGCCATGCCTTGCACATGCCGCGTACGTGCGCACTGCCCACCACTGCAACAACAGCAGAGGGGCCCTGCAGTGGTGCATAAGCACCATCACCCCCACCCTGTGGTGCGCTGCTGGCTGTCTCTCCCTGGGGCATCAGATAGCGCCAGATCAACTGGCCATCCACGTCCTGCAATGCGTCATGCAAAACAACAAGTCAGGCTCCAACCTTGCAATGTTGTTCAACCTGGTAAGGTAATGCAGTAGTTGAGACGCACACAGGATTGCCGCACTGCTGTTCTGCCCTCCTGTCAGTATGCCAGGTTGTGTTAGCAACTACTTAAAAAAAACGCAAATAACCACCGTGGGCCAACATGCAAGCTCGTTTCAGGGGGACAGCACCTGCGAAGAACTGCTGACCACAGCATACAGTGCCAGTGTGGCAATTGCATGAAGTGCATGTCTGAGCCACTAACTTCGTTGACTAATGGTTGACTAACCGTCCCCTCCACATGTCAGCTCACCTCCTCTGCCACAAATGCTGGCGCATTGCTGTTTGCACCCGTGGCGGTAGCAGCCAGCACCCGGGCCATGAAAGCATCTCGCTCTGCAATGAGCGCTGCCTCAGCTCCTGGCCACTTCAACAGAGCGTCTTCACCCCACACAAAGAAAGGCTTGTCAAGGTTGGACTGCAGCAACACACGCGACACCGTGGTTTGGGATGGAAAAACAGCAGGGGTCAGTGTGTCAGAAGCTGTTGCTGATACGTTCCCAACAGTCTTGATTGGGAGTCCCCTTGAACAGTGAGCAGCACCGTGAAAGCAGGCTAGCCAGCGCTGTTGACTGAATGAGTGCAAGACTGTTTGACTGGGCGGATTGTTGGCCGACTTGCAGTCGGCATGAGGCGCAAGCCCACAAATGCTGTGACAGCAGATTGCTGGCACACGGTCGGGAGAGGAAAGTGGTGCGCAAGTGTGGTGGTGGGCTTGAATGGGGGCGTCCAAGCCCGGCTGGAGTAGGGAAGTGTGGGAGTGAGGCATGAGGTTTTGCAGTGTTGGTGGTGGTGTGGGGCTTGGAAGCAACATACGGAGAGCCCTCACCTGCAGTGGCTCCTTGATGGCGACAACCTCCTCCACCTCCTCGCCAGAAAGCTGCCCAAAGCGCCACACCTCAACGAACGGCCCCAGCACAGGCCAAGCCAGCGCCAGCGCAGCAGCAGCGGCGCCACCCACGATCCCAGCGTCACCGGCAGCAGTGCTGCCTGTCACTGCTGCTGCTGCTGCCTCGACATCAGGCAGCACGTGGGTGGCAGCTGACACAATGCCAGCCGCCAGCACACCCAGTGCTGCCACCAGACGGCCACCGCTTGCACCGGAGATAGCTGCTGCAAGGCGGCGCTGACTGACGTCAGTGGGCCGGTCACCTGGCCCAGCGGGTGACACAGCCGGCAGGAACTTCAATGTGAAAATGATGAGCCAAAAGCACAGATGTTCTTTGTCTTGGAAACATCCCGGACCAGTGGTGCGCATATGGAGTGGTGCGCATATGCAGTGGTGAGGTGACTGTAGTACGTGGGAGTGTGGCGTTAGCTGGGAGCATGTAGTGCAGTGCTTTCTGGCTGCTTGTGGAGCATCTCATGGTGCTATTGATGGTACCACCAACTCGAAGAAGGGCGCCTTCTTGACGCAAGGCGAGCGCGACACTGTAAACCAGGTGAAACTGCAGCCCTTGCTCCAGTTTCTGCAGACTCTGTGCTCAACCCTAAATGCTAACTTCTAAACCCTAGGACTCACCCAGCAGCACTTGTTGACTGCCAACTTCCGTAGCTGCCTGCATGGCTGCACGCCATGCTGCCCCAGGGCTGATGCCAACCTGGTCACCTGCACAAAATGAAAATACAGTTCCACACATGAATCACACAGCTTTGGATGGCCCATCAGTGAGACATTGGCTGGATGCACTCCCTGTGTCTACATATACAGCATAAATCGTCACAGGAGCCACGCGTGCGAACTGCTCACAGGAGCACGCTGACCTGAGGAGCTCTCTTCTGTTCACTTGTTGCCCATGATAGCCCCATTTTGCATACAGCAGTTGCGGCGTCTACAACCTTCAAGAGATGCATGCGACACCCAGTAACAAACAGATGTGCTCGCACCTGCTGTTGATTGCAGCTTGGAGTAGAGGCCTGTCATCAGCTGTGCAAAGGTGTCTGCCACAGGGTTGGCCGGCAGTTGGCTGCTGGTGTCATCTGCAACCTCAGCCTGACTCCACAGCCTGACATTGGTCCTGCAGTACACAGGAGGGAGGCATGTGTGTGTTAGGCACAGAGGTTACATGTGTAGATAGCACCTTATGAACATGCAAGTCATAACCCCTGCCGACACAAGCTATCACTGCACGGCCTCACAATGAACAAACCCGTCACCCAGCTTCTTTGTAGTTTATCCCGGCATGCAGACAGCTCAGGCAACGATAGCAGCTGGTCACCAACTATTGCAGCTGGAGAGCAGCACGAACACGCAAGCAGCATAGAACTTACTGCTGATCCCAGCCCTGTGCTGGGCCCAGCACGCGCTCCGCCTGGCGAGCAGCCCGTACAGCAGCCAGCCGCTCTGCTGCCTCTGCTGGGAGCAACATGCCAGGGCTTAGCTGCACGCTGCTTCGCTGCGGCTTGAAGCTGTCGATGCCTAGCCCCTCGCCATCAACCGCACTGCTCTCAAGCCCCGAAACGAACGCCGGGTCAGCTGCACGACGGCAGCGGACGAGTGCCTCAACGCGGCCAGACTCGACGCCAGAAAAGTCGACAACGATCTGCTCTGGATCGGCAAACTTGGCCGCAAGCTCACGACGGAGTTTGAGGTACAGCGTCAAGCTGTTGTCGCCAGTTTCCGTCTTTGGCTTCTCCTGCTCTTCCTCGTCCTTCTTTTCGTCCTGCTTGTCGCTGCTGTCTGCTTCGAGCTTTGCCTTGCTCTCAGCAGCTGCAGCCTCTAGCAAGCTTGTCACAACCTGCTGCAGGGAGTCTGCACTGGGAGCACCTGCAAGGGTGGGTGTGGCCGGTGCACACATGCACAGCACATCAGCTTCCTAAAGGGGCTATCTCGTGTGATATGGTCAGTGCGCACCACTTGCCTGCTGCATGTACATGCCTTCTGCGTCATGCGTCATGGCATTGAGCCATGCCAGTCGCCGTTTGCTGCGTGGGACATCAACCAACATGACCGCAGCAGTGTGCATCATGCAGGCTGCGCAGTAGTAGGCGCCAGAACACCCAGCATGCACCTCAGGCTGCCATGTGCATGCATGCATGCACGCATGTCTGCATGCTGCTCCTGAGGGACTAATCATACGCCACTGGGCATTATAACGATGTTTTCCCGCTCTTTTGCTCACCTGGCATGCTCTTGATGCTGCTGTCCAGTCGCACTTCCATGCTGCTTATGAGGGGCAGCACACGCGGCCCAACCACAAACTTCAGGCTGCCCAGGGGCGGCACGATCTGCAGGCTGACATCACCACTGTACACCCCGTCTGTGACAGCACCAGCCTGCAGACACGGCAGATGCGTGAGTGCAACATGATTACGGTGAGACCCAGCCAGAGGTAAGATCATAACTGCACGCCTCCTGCAGCAACATGCTGCACTACACGGTACTGCTGCCCGACAGCATCAAAAAAACTCAAAGGCATCCCTTCCGTCTGGCTGCTCTCTGTGTTTCATCACAAGAGGACATGCAAACCCTGCTGCCATATATGTCACCCGTGCTGCTTGTGCGCAAGCCAGTCACAGTACATAGTATGGACGCCCCTGACCGTTGAGCCTGAACAGCAGCAACTCGGCAGCAACGACCATCCAGCTACTGTTGTCAACCTCCCCAGAAGGGGTCTCCCCGCACCTTGCTGACCGTTAAGACAGCCCCGGCAATCCAGCCGATGCATCCCAACTGCTTTTATAACGACACCCCCCCCCCAGAAGGGGTCTCCGCGCACCTTGCTGCCCTGTGCATCCTCGTCCTCCTCGTCCTGCTCTGGTATGACGGCTCCAAACTGAGGGGCCTCGCCACGCTTGGCGGGCAGTGCTGCCGGCCGTGCTTTACCAAAGAGCCCAGTGGCCAGCAGCCTGCTGCAGTCAGCCTCTATGTCCTGCAGGCAAGCACAGCGCAGTCCGCAGGGCATAATAATAGAGCATAGTGCAGAGTATCCTCAACAGTGCGCAGTGTGTGCAGTGTGCGCAGTGCAGTGCAGTGCACAGTGCCTCAGTCAGTTGCACAGGCACAAACGCTTTTGGGACTGTGCCACCAGGATATGTGAACATGACTGATAAGAAGGCTGACGGCACAGGTTGCAAAGTTCAAGATTGAATAAGAAGTTTTGGAATTGAGTAGTGGCCATTCATGAGGTGGAGCATGCTTGCTGTCAGCGCAGTGTGGCCACGCCATATAAATCTATGGGACTGTGCCACCAGGAGAGGTGTTGAAGGTTTGATGTACAGACGCTGACTGCACAGGTTGGAGAACAAGATGTACCTGATTTGAATGGTAACCGTTCATGCGGTGACCATTCATGAAGGGTCCGCGTGCGCTGCATGGTTTCTACCAGTGTATGCTTTGCACCAGCCTGAGCTAGTACGCTGCTGAGCAAAAAGTGTCGCCTGAGGGAGGCTGGTTGTGGTGCTTGCCTGGACACCCTGCCTATTGTTGTCCTACCCTGTCCCCTGCGACCCCCTGCCCTCCCCGAGCACACAGTAACCCCATCTGCTTGATTGCACCGGGAACACACACCATGAAAATGCAATTTTCCTGAAATAAACGGTAGGATTCGATCCCAAGCACTGCAATGTGCCTGCTTGACCCCATACCTTTGTGTGCACTGCTGCACCTAGCCTTGTTTCCAGCAGCTGCAGCAGCTGATCACTGGAAGGCCACAGCGGGTCCTCAGGGACACCCTCCAACGACACCTTCCTGCGAGATGCAAGCAGCACACATGCAAACAGGACAACCCAACACGGTTGGAGGGTGTGCGAAGTCTACATACAAGATGGGGTGCTTAACCCTTTGCGCTGTGGGGACCTGTGGCTAGGCCAATGGTGGGGTTGCCGACCCTTAAAAGCTCTCGTGTGCATCGTGCTTGGGTCATAACAGCAGCAGACAGGGGGCCGTGACGTTATAGTGGAACCTGGGTGGTGTGTCTTACGCTGTGTATCAGTGCTTGGACATGCTAGCACCACATTTCAGCCTGGGCCCGTCTGTTGCCTCCCTTCAAGGGAACAGTAAAGTTTACTGTTGCATTTGCTGGACACGCCAGCTACCCATGAAGGCATTCCCGCAGCCAGCCACCTCACAGGGTCATCCATGCTGCTGCTATCCCCCTTGTTACTGTCTGACATGCCCCTCGCCCCTCCAAGCTGGCGCACCTGCAGTGCCATGTCTCCAGGCGCCTGTCCTCGTTTTCTGCATCCACCAGTAGCCCCACACGCTCCTTGCACAGCTCAACCATCACAACCTGGTGACCAACGGCAGAAGCAAAAGACAGACACAAGCCCATTGCTGCATCGGCAACTGCATGATTGTGAGTGCTGCACCCGGTGACCATTCGTCTGTATTGTGTGCTGTATCAGGGGTGTCGTTTTGGCTCAGCTGCCAGAGCAGCGTTGAAGCTGCTGTAGCACCAATCAACATATGTGACAAGCTGCAATTGCAGGCATCAGCGCTTGTTCCACAGGGACACTCCACTCAGCTACTAGTAGCTCATAAACAAATAGGTTGGAAAGGGGAGATGGAAAGGTCTATCATGCTGTCACTGTGCTGTCATTGCCTAGTGGGGGAGACTAGTGTGCCGCACCTCGGGCTTCACTGCTCGGATGAGGTCCTTGATCTGCCTGCAGGACACCTGGGAGACATGAGACGCCCCCAGCACATACACGCGGGTCATGCCGCCCGGGGCGGCAGGGTTGGGTGCCTCCAGCACTGCTGTGGCATTGCGGATGTCCTGCGGCAGCTGCTGCAGGCTGGTGATTGGGCCGCCGGCAGGTGCTGCAATGGCTGGTGGCTTGCGCTGCTGCTCGAGCTGCTCCTGCTGCTCTGCAGCTGCTGATAGGACCTGCAACAGGCCAACCAGCAGAGGATTCTGGAGGGGAGCAGTGCTGATGATGGCAGAGCGGTGTCTGCAGATGTGGGCACTGCTTGCCACACAACACAAGCAGTTCTGCCATTAGTAGGCATCTGCTGACTGAGATGACAGTTGGTGCTGTCAGCTGCACACAATTTTCTGTTCACCGTACTGCCAGGCTGGCACTGTCTGACCTGTCTGACAGTGTTGAACACACAGGGCACCCTTGCAGACTATCAGCAGCTTAAGATAGAATATTGAACGTTACCTGTTCAGGTGCTGCTACATGCACAAGCAGAGTGGGGCGCTTGGAGAGTCTGCTGAAACTGCTACTGCCCAACCCAGGAGTCCTGGTGCCAGCCCGCAGGCCGCTGCTGCCTTGAGACAGCTGCATACTTCAGGCCCTGAATCACCAACAGCTACTTGTGTGCACAACTCTTCTGGTTTCGAGAGAGATCCTCCAGGTGGGTGCAAGCAGAATATGAACGGACGATCGGCAACTTAGCTCAGCAAACACGAATCAACGATGTCGACGCGCATATGGGCATGCAATGTGCACAATTGAAGGGACACATACGAGCAGATGACCGTTGGAGTGCCATGTTATCCGAGTTCGATGCACACGCACACACCCAACTGCACTGAAGCAGATATTTCAGTCAGTAGGTGTGTGGATGCACTCGCACACAACCTGGCCGTCTCAAAGACTTTGAGTGGTACAGTCACTGATCAATTCAAAACAGCCCGTCATTGGGTGCATCAAATAAGCATATAGCAACAGTCAAGCTGTTCTTTTGTTCTTGAACCCCATCAAGCCTTGAAGGGGCAACAGCTCACCCGGTTCAAGAACTGCAGTACCACTGGCGCGCTAGTCTTGAAGTGATCATGAGCTTTTGAAAGGGTCAATGGCAGCTGCTGTAAGCCTCCATAGCTGCAGACCTGCCAGTTTGAAGGCTGTGCAGCATACCAGCCCATCACGCAGGGTGCAGGGTGCAACAGTGCCAACAGCACGCAGCAGCCAAGGCAGCAGCTCCCACCTGTTGCGCATGCCTGTAGCTGGCGCAAACAGCACCAGGGGCAGCACCACTTCAACAGATGAGGCCTCAGAGCCATTGCTGCCATCAACAACGTCAGATGATGAACCTCCTCAGCCAGAACAGCCCAGTGCTTGGACTTCGCTGACGCTATACAAGGTGGGCCTAGTGGGCCAGTACATTTGGGTTGGCCACTGGCAGTACACTTTCATGCATCTTCAAGAGTGCCGGCAGTGATTGAAACCCCCATCCCAGTGACTGCTGACCCCTCCCCGCCTTCCCCCCGCGGCGCCAAACACCGGCAGTTGAGGCAAGTTCTCGCCGCTGTATGTGCTTTTGTCGGAGGTGCAACCAACACCAACACCCCCAACAAAAGTTGGGGCTGCACTCACCCCGTGTTGACACTGCATGTGCATGCCGTGTTGCCCTGTCGCTGCACATGTTATCGAGTGTGCAGGGGGCAAAGGTGCTCCCTGCCGCAGCTGCAGTGGCGCTTGGTCTGTTGCTGCGGTATGCCACACCCATCCCCGACGGCCTCACTGACCAGGTAAGTGCACTGAGCCTCCTCTTCCACTTGCACAGGCAGGTGGGGGTTGTGGGAGCATGCTAGACGTGCACACCCTCCTGAGTCCTGTTTGGAATGATTGTCCCAGTTGTCTGCAACAGCCAGCCCAGCCAGGCAGCAGAAAGAGCACACCATGCCCTGTCTGACACGCGGCCCCATGAGCCCTCCAGCCGCCAGTCTGCCTGCCCCCTGTGGAAACAATTCCTGTGCATGCTCACTGCTCACTTTCCTGCTGTTGCAGGCCTGGTCCCTCCTGTCATTGTTTGTGGCTGTCATCTGTGGATTCATTCTGTCCCCGTTGCCAAGTGGGGTGAGTCAGCAGCCTGCAGCTAAGCGAAGGCTCCTGCAGCAGAAGCAGGAGGGCTGACGCGACGACAGTGCAAGCCGTGCAACCGGTTTTAGGGTTTAGGGGTCAGGGTTTAGGGTTAAAAACCCACAGCAAGCACACACCAACGCCACAGCAGCCACAGCCTGGAATAGTGATGCAGCGATCTTGTGCGTCTCTTCTGAATGCCGTGCAGGGCAACTGCATCAGTATTGTCAGCACACAGCTATTCCAGGGGATCACCCAGCAGAACCCCACCTGGCAGGGTTGTCCTTGCGGGTGTCCTTGCTGGCTGCTCATGCCATCGCTTGATTCAGACTTGCTCATCAGACTCTGCTGCTGCTGTGTTGTTGCTTCAGGCATGGGCTATCCTTGGGGCTTCTGTTGGGCTTGTGACCCACACACTCGAGTTCAAGGACATGTTTGCTGCTGCAAACAACACTGTGGTTTGGCTGGTGGTCATTTCTTTCTTCCTTGCTAAGGTATGCCTGCTTGTCGGCTTGTTGCAGCCCCCTGCTTTGGAACTTGGTGTCTTACTACTAGTAGGGTTTAGGGTTTTGGGTCCCAAAACCCTATCTATAACCTTGTATGCTGTCGGCCTTGCGTCTTCATGCCAGGTCACACCACTCACACCCAAACACCCCCACCCCTGCCTTACCCCTGCTGAGCCCTGGCAGTCACCAATTGTAAATTCGAATTCAAATTTGCTCTGCGTGATGATGGCAGTTTGTGCGAACAAGAACTGTTGTAGCAGCATCATGTGCGCGTCAGCCTGTGCAAGCACATGTCCTGCTCCAGCTGTACTGTACTGTGTTGTCGTTTGTCTCTCAGGGCTTTGAGCGCACTGGGCTGGGTGAGCGGATTGCATGCGGCCTGTTGACTGTGTGTGGGTCGAACTCACTGGGGCTGGCCATTGGCTTGGCGGCAGCAGAGGTGCTGGTGTGCCCTGCTATGCCATCCACCACGTCAAGGGCTGCAGGCATATTCATGCCGGTGATCACCTCTGTATCAAAGGCTGCTGGAAGCTATCCTGGTGAGAATATAAAGGGGCACATGTGCTGCATGTGCTTTGTGTTGACGCAAGGGTGGGTGGATGAAGATACTGGAAGAACTGCCATCTTTGTGAGAGGGGTTGGTGGATGGTGGTTGCGAAAGGTATGCAAACGAGGCATATGTGAAGTGCATGCCAGAATTGAGTACACCGAGCTGTTTTGAAAAGGAGTGAGATGCTGTGTGCTGCTGTTATTGTGTCCTGGATGCGGGTGGCTGGTGCAGGGGATAAGAGCCGCAAGCGCTTAGGGGCCTTCCTCACCCAATCCCAGTTTCAGGCCAGGTGAGCAAAGCAAAGCGTGAGCTAGCTCACACAAATCACAGCGCAGTGCAAAGCTGTCCTGGAAGCAGGCCGCCTGATACGACAACACGAATGGTGTAGGTGTGAACATGGCGCGTTGGCAGCGCGCTGTGATTTGTGCTGCTGATTATGTCATGATTGATGACGTCATGCTGACCGTGGCCTGGTCATCTCTTGTGTTGTTGCTGCAGCACCCACAGCTCCAATTTTGTCATGACGGCAGCAGCACAGAACCTGCTCTGCCTGCAGCTTGCAGCTGGCATTGGTGTTATCCTTGATGATCCATTCCAAATTTGGCTGAAGGGCTCCTGTGTGCCAGCAGCTTTGGGTAAGTACGCAGGGGTTTAGGGGTGCTAGGCGTATCTCACTAGTGAGGCTCTGCCTCGGGCCCCCGGCAATTAGATTTCGCCTGATTGCTGTGTGTGCGGCCAGCCGGTGGGAGTCCGCCCCTGGTAATACCCTAACAAAGTATGCAGGGCTGACACTGCTCTGTCGTGTGCTTTTGAATCGCTAACTCTTTCCCATGTCAAAGTGTACAATCATGCGCAGCATTACTGTTGGCTGCTGCTAGCTGTATACTGTCACTGGGAGTGCAACAAAGGGGTGGCCTGAGGCCATCTAGTTGTGGTGTGCTGGTGTCACATACACATCGTGCGTGCCAAATGTTACTGTTGGCCTGCGCAGGCGTTGTGCTGACGCCATGCTTTCTATACTGGCTGTGGCCTCCGGTGGTGCGCAGCACTCCTGAAGGGCCTGCCACAGCTGCGGCCAGGCTGCAGGAAATGGGACCGCTCAGCACAGACGAGAAGATAATGATGGGGGCTGTTACCCTGGCAGTGGGGTTGTGGGTAAGTGTCAATTGGGAACCGACGTATCTGACCGATGCAGAGGCTATGTAGAGCTTGTGCACCAATTCAACAAGACCGTGTTTGTGGGCGGTGTGCATGCTGGTGGCTGTGTGCTGCACGGCGTGCTTTCAAGAGGGGCGTTGTGGGATTCGGGTGACCGATTTCCCCAGTGGCAAAGTCATCTTGTAAAACGGCTGGTATCGAGCACTGCCCGCCACTTGTTTCATACAATTGCATCAACAGCTTGCCATGCCAACGCCCTACTTTTGCCTCAGCGGCGTTTCCTTGCCCCGCCCTCTGTGCATGTGCATGTGCATGTGATCCTGCACTCTGCAGGTGTTTGGCTCCCAGCTGGGTGTTGAGCCTGTGACAGCAGCCATGCTGGCAGTTGGGTGCCTGCTGGCAACAGGAGTGCTGAGCTGGAGCGACTGCCTTGCCTACACGGCTGCTTGGGACACGCTAATATGGTTTACAGGTGGGCTGACTGGGCGGGGTCTCAGCACACATGTTACTTTCACCCCAGACTGAGTCTCAAAATGATGCTATGGACTTTGCAGCGCTTAGGCACGGGTTTGCATGCAGGCAGGCTGTGCAAACACGTGGTCAAGGGGGCTGCACGCACCCAATGCTGGGTGTGCTGCGATCAGGGCTATCTCGCAACACGTGGCATATGCATGTGTATGCTGCATGCACCCATTGCTGGGTGTGCTCAGCAGCAGGAATGTGTGCAGCATGGCAATGCTACTGCCAGCCGTGGAACCCTTCTGCTTACAATCTTAGCTTGTGCAGCGGCGCATGTATAGACCACACTGGGGGTGGTACCCTGACCATGGTGGCATGGGAGGCGGCTGAGCATGGCATGTCCCAGACAGGAGCTGTGCGACCCGCAGCGCTCCTGCTGCGCAAGGGCAGGCATGTCGCCATGGTTGCTGGGTACAAGCACTGCATTATATGTGTATGGGCTTCCTTCTGGGACCATATGGCCAATGGGTAGGGTGGTGCTCACACAGATCAGGTGGCACCCAGTGTGTGTTGCTGCTGCCTTGTTGTGCCGCCTGCAGTGCTGATCAGCATGTCTCTTGGGCTGCAGTCACTTGGGGTGATTGACACTTTCAGTGGCTGGGCTGGAGCGCAGCTGGATGCGCTGGCACTGCCTTGGCCAGCCCTGTTTGCAGGACTGCACTTGACGTTCTTTGGGGCACACTACCTCTTTGCCTCTCAGACTGCCCATGTGGGAGCACTCTATGCTGCGTTCTGTTCGCTGATGATCTCTGCGGGTAGGCCAGCCAGCACGCAGGGACCCTTGTTCAAGGGCTGCACGCACTGGTGCTGTTGCATGACTCATACTGACGTTATTTGGACAGGACATTCACATATCATGTTTGAGTGCTGATTGTTCAAAAGCATCCGATTGACACGATGCTTTAAATCTGTTTGAAGCCGATGCTTTGTTGCTGCAGCGGCAGGACAGATGTAGGGCGTGCTGGCAGGCAGGCTGTTTGCATTCACACCCTTCTTCTTCTGCTGTCTTGCTGTTGTGCAGGTGTACCTCCTCAGCTTGCCGCCATGTCACTGGCGTACAACGTGAACCTTTTTGGCAGCGTGACCCACTACGCATCTGGCCAAGCAGCGGTGTACTATGGGTCCGGGTTTTTGAAAACCAAGGATGTTTTTGCACAGGGTGCTGCATGTGCAGCAATGTCGTTGCTGCTTTGGGGCGGTGCTGGTATGCTGTGGTGGAAGTTTCTGGGCTGGTGGTGAGGCTGTTGCTACCTGATGGATGGTGGAGCGCTGATCAATGTTGTAACGTCAGGTCGGTTGGTGAGTCAGGTTGGTGAGTCAGTCCTTTGCAGACCTGCCATCAATTCATTCGTCACTGAAGGACGGTCCGTGTGCAAAGGAACAAGAACTCTCTGAATTAGCGTCTTTGGCCAACTGCTGTCTTCACCCTTGCCACCATCACCAACAGACAGACTGACAATGGACCTTCTGAGGTTGTTGGAGACGACAGCAAGGCAGATCACCATCCAGAGTAGGTGGCCGCTTCAATTTAGTCGCAGCAGGCAGCTAGATCGTCCGGGTGAGCGACCACAGCCGAAAGCGCGGTTTGAAATTGATCACTTCTGCTGTCGGTGCAGAGGACAAAAACGAGGCCATCAAGCAGCAGGAGCAGTCCCTTCGTCAGGTATGGTGTTGTTCTGGGTGCACAGCAGCTGTTCCTGTGCCTCTTGCTATGCTGTTCATGTCGCCCATGCTGCTGCTGCAGGAGCTGGCAGCTGCCCAAGCCCTGCTGGCTGCCAAGAGGACTTGCATGAACGAGGAGCAGCAGCAGAACTTCTCAGTGCTCAGCGAGATCCAGCACCAAGAGGCATCCATAGCTGAGTGTCAGGTCTGTGTACGCGCTAGGGGGCATGGGAACTCACAGGCTGGCTCTGACTGCAGAGGGTGTGCAAGCATGCAGCCCTGACACAAACGATGTGGCCACCATCACATGATACTGCACTGGGTAGCTGTGCCTGACATCCTCGCTTAGCCGCGACTCTGTCCTGCTGTAACACTGCCATGAGACATCAGCTGAAACCAGCAACAGCATCTGGTGTGCTTTGTGGTGCAGGCCATCAATGATGCATCAAAGGCAGCCATCACCAGCGTTCAGCAGGAGCGAGCACAGCTGTCGGAGCTGCTGCAGCACATGCAGGACGAGTTCATCCAGAGCAGTGCAGCATTCAATGCTGAGGTGCAAGGCTTGCTGGATCAGCAGCTTGCTCACACGAACAGTGAATTGGGCGTGCTGGGCTACCCGCAGCAGATCAGCTCAGGTGTCTTCAAGGGTGAAGCAGCACAGACAGCACAGGCAGAAGCAGCTGATGTGGGAACTGTGGCCGACCAAGACCAGTTGTGAGGGCATGGAGCGCTGACTGATTGAGGTGGTGACAGGCATAGAGCACAGTTTGCAGGACTCCGGTTTTGCTCGCATCAAAAAGCTGTGTCATGCGCAGGGCTGATCCCCTGGTTGGCAGTGTGCACAATGCGCTTTACAGCCGCAACAGTTGGCTGGAGATGCTGCCGCACAGGTAGTGTTTGTCACAGTACAAGGCTGGACGTGCTGAGCACACGTGGCTGCTGCCTGGCTTGCTTAGAGCTGGTGTGGCAGGTGCCATTACATTGCATGTTGCTGGACTCAACTGACTTTGCGGCACTGCTGTAGCACTTGCCCTTACATGTTTTGTCAAATACATGAGTGGCGGTTGCTTGCTGCTTAATAGAAGGGGCACAAGGCCCCCACTGCATGATGCTGCAAGTATACTGTCAGCACTGGAGGACACTTGGTGAGGAATTGCGCATCTGCCTTCCTTTCCTCCTTTCCTTATGCACAGCCATTGTTGCCCCCGTCTGCTGGACCTTTCAGGATGTGCATCCACATGTGGTCTGCAGCGGTCGCAGGCCAGACCTGTGCAGGGTTGCACATTGCACAGTACCAATGTTACAAGGGCAACACGGCCTATGGCAGGCACACAACGAAACACAACATACGCCAAACATTGCAAGCAGTGACACACCATGACCAACTGTGGTCCGCGTGAGGGTGCAAGCAAACTAGTTGGGCTGGTCCACAAACAAATCAATAGCCCAACACCGAAGCCACAGGGTGTTACATGCTGGGCCACAGGCTATGCCAGCAAAGAAGCAAATCAATTCATGTCTGGGCAGCGAATCAAAGAACAGCACTCAGCATGCACCTGTGGTTGCTAGCTAGGACCCTTGTGTTAGCCTATCACTGCGATCAGCACAGTGCAAGAACAGGCATGCCACAGCACAGAGCGCAGCCCTGACATGGCAACCTGTGTTCGACTAAGCACCACAAGCTGGGTGACCTTAGCTAAGCACAACTATTCAGGCGCCAAATGGCCATAAGCTACCAACAGATGAAGGTGCTGCTGCTGCAGCAACCAGTACCTATGTGCAGACCACTCAAAGCACCTATCAGCTCATATGCAGCCACAGGGGGTGGCTTGAGCTGCTACAGGGGTTTGGCAGGGCTTTCACAGGCTGTTTGCTGCTGCTAACTGTCTCAGCAGGCCTCAATGGTGGCCCAGCCCAATCCTGGGCACCTTGAAGGGAGTGAGCACCGTGTCAATGCCAAACACCACTGAGTTACCACAGAACACGACCCGCTTGACAGTTGCCTGGACCCCTGTGGTGGTGGTGACAGCAGCATTCTGACCCACGCCAGAGACAGTGATCTCGGCGTTGTTGTACATAGTTGGGAGCTTCTGGCCCATTGTCCAGCTCTTCTTCAGGTGCACACCGTCCACAACGTGGTACTTGAGCATGTTACACATCATTCCCTTGATCTTGGAGCTGGACAGCATCTGCACTGGGATGTGCGAGTACTCGGCCAGTGCCTGGACAGCCTGTGGTGAATGACAGACAGGTGGGGCGAAGGAACAGGTCAGAACACAGAGGGCGGGGGTTGTTTGTGATTGACAGGTGTGGTGATTGACAGCTCAGGTGTTTCCCAGAGTTCAGCAGCTCACTTCCAGCATAACTGCAAGGAGCCAGGCTACTGTGATGTGCAGATTGTTGCTGACTCCTCTGGCTCAGCCATGCATGCTGCGCAATCATGTCGCTTCTGTCACGATGAGTTGACATGTGTCAACATACCCATTGAAAGCAAGCACGTGGTGCTTCATCCCTTGGTGGAAGCCAGTGGGCAAGGGACACACTGGCCAGCCTGGTGCATCACGAAGCAGTTGGCCAACCTACCTTGTCACTGGGCACGAAGAAAGTCTTGGTCACTGTTGGGTCGTTCTGCAGGGCCAGCAGCTCTGGGCACTGCTGCAGGGCGTCATTGACGAAGGTGTACCCCGCCACTTTGTGTGTTGCCTCACCACAGGTGGCATACTTCTGCTGTTCAGGCTTCTGCTTGGGAGCCTCTGGCTTGGGGGCTTCCTGCTTGGGGGCTTCCTGCTTTGGGACCTGTTGCTGCTGGGGTGCTGTCACCTTCGTTACGTCGAAAGTTGGCACAGGCTTGAGCAGTTCCTGCTTGGGAGGCTCCACTTTAGCAGACTCCTGCCTGAGACTCACAGTGGGGAGCTGAACCTTAGCAGACTCCTGCCTGATACTCACAGTGGGGAGCTGAACCTGCACACGCTGCTGCTGCACATCCTTCTTGCGCCCAAAGCCGAACAGCGAAGGCGTGTTGGCACCTGAAACGTCGCAAGCGTGTTGTCAACAGAGCAGTGCAGCAACAACAGTCGTCGGTCAGACAGCACACACGGCTGCACGGCTCAGTCCAACCCGACGGAAATTGCGTTGGTGATGGTCCCAAACAAGCATGCAATTAAAGATAGGTATATTTGGACAAAATGTTTTGAGCCTCGCACGATGAACAGCTGCTTGGAGGGGCCGGCAACCTGTCACGCGCCAAAACACTGGAACTCACCAAACACTGGTGCAGCTAAAAGCAAGACGGCAAATGCCACACAAGCTGTTTGGCGATGCATCATGTGTCTAAGCCTGTTGACTGGCCAAGGGCTTGCAATGCGCGAGTTCCTCTGGTTTGGTGGGCAGTTCTTGTGGGGTTGCTTGAGCAAAGTCGATACAGCGGAGATTCACAACTGATACTGATGCAACAGAGGTAGTACGGGCCACTTACAGTGTTCAACGCGCTTGCGGCTGCCGATCCAGCCGCAGGAAAAGACAGTTATTTTGCGGCTGGCTGACCAGCGATGTCTTCTCAGATCCAGCAGCCGTTGGAACGGGTTCATCGGCAGGAGAGAAAACAGAAGCGCCTCTGAACTGTATATCGAGGGCCAGCGCCGAACTTCCAAGGGCGGTCAGGCGGGTGACCGGGAGTCCCGCGTAACCAATTGGTCTTGCAAGTCTGTCAACTTCACAGCCAGCTATTTGAGGGCCTGCAACTATACTGTGTGCTTTGCCCTGATGCCTCGAACACTGAACCCGACATTGCAAGAGCTGTACCTGCCGGTGTTGAGTCACCACCACCAGAGGGCTGTGACCCCCTGCAATTGGCTTGCATGTTCCTGCACTCAGTGACTGGATGACCTCGCGACAGTTGTTGTGACAGTGCAACTGGCAGGCTTTCACTACGTCTGAAGACAGAGTGGAGCAAACAGGGGACAAATTACAGAATCAATCAGACATATGGCTTCTTGCAAATGTAAACATATGTTGCAGAGGCTGGGTACACTGCATCAGGGTCCATGGCAGCAACCTGCAAGCGCCCTGCTGCCGTTGCTGGCACCCCTGCTGCTGAGTCTACAGGCACAATGACCTTGACGGTGACACTTGACCATTTGCTTTGGCTGAGCAGGGGCATGCGTAGGCTGGGTGGCCCATGCGTGAACATGATGAAAGTGCCTGGGCTCTTGAGGTTGCTCCACACACTGGACAAGGCTGCCTGTGCCTCCTGCAGGCCTGCTTCCTTGCACAGCAGGCCATCAAGCGCCCCTTTATCAATAATGGCAGCGTAAGGGAGGTGCTCAAATGCCAGGCCCTCTGCAATATCCGCTGCTTGGCAGTTGAGTGTGGGTCTGCTTGCTGTGTGTTTCTGCCGCCAGGACTGTATGAGCGAGCTGCTGCTGTGGACTGCAGTCATACCTCGATAACCACTGCAGGTGCAGCAAGTGGCGTGATGATAGTTTGTATAGAAGGTCATGCACAACGTTGCCTTGCCTGGACATGCACTTGAACATGCAAGCACCCGCCAGGTTGAGGCCAGCCTACAGCAGATAGAGTGTGTGGGCCTACAGACATGGACAGAGGCTTGTGCAGGCTAGCGTGAATCTTGCATGCAATCCGTTAGCAGTAGCCCAGAGTTCTGTCATCACCTGTCATACAGGTCCTCATGGAGGCTTGAAGCTTGGGGCCCAGCCAGCACAAGGATGCTGTCTGTGTATGTGAGTTCTTGCTGCAGGACTGGCTTCAAAGTCTGAAAGCCTGCATACCTGCAGCAGTTTCTATCATAACCACCACGACACGACGAGCAACGTTCTTCTCCCATGATCACAGTGGAGAACAGCACTTCCATGCTCACCACTCTACACCCTCCAGGTCTTCACACTGCACTGCCTCCCAGACTGGCATGGCGTCAGCCACAGGTTTGATGTAATGCAAGTTGGCTTAGACAAGCTTTGTCCCTTTCTCTAGGGCTGCTGCCAAGCAGGATTGGACTTTGACAGCTCATTTGTGGGTCCTGTGCCCTACACTGCACCCTGTCAGGGCCCACGTAACGTGAGGTGACACAGTCGTTTAATCAGCTTGGACGACATCAAAGTTGATCGAAACGTCACGCTTCCGGTCGTCCACGAATACATTGGTCTCAGAGTTTTCTGTGCCTGAGTGCCTCGGTCAAATAATGCACTTCACCGGCACATTCATCTGATACGACGTTCTGTGTGCTTGGGCCGACAGAAGGTCGCGCCTGGGGGGCGTACCACCACCCTCTGAATGTCAGAAGCAGCAGAATACTCTGTCAGGTTCAGGCATACTCTTGGTGATATTGGCCCGTTCCAGTTTGATTCCATTAGCAGTGTACAAAGCGTCAAGGAGGAGCTGTTCAGCAGGTGGCCTGCAGGTAAGCCTGCTCACCTAGTGCTGCACACACCCCACGACAGCAGCAGCGCTCTGGTGAGCCTGCAGGCGATCCACACCTTCTGACACCGACCATGTTGGTGATTCGGTATCAGTATGAGTTCTAGGCATGATCTCCTGGTGTGTCTGTGCAGAGGGCCCTTTATCCAAGGAGAGTCCGACATCAGCAGCAGACCTGAGGCTCCTATGCTCTGGGCAGTTCCTGGACAATGCTAAGACACTCAAAGGTGAGCTTGGCGGTTCAACTTTGGCAAGCAGGTTGAGGCCATGCTCACTTGCGTTTGGGTGTGGTGGGTGCGTCTTTTGTGTCGTTGCATGTTGTTGCATGGATTGTGCAGCAGAGCGCTGGACTTATAGGTTGGTGGCCTGCTCCCAAGCCCTTCAGTTGCTTCAAGCAACCCAAACACACTGTTGTTGCTGCAGACCTCCACAAGATGATGGGAAGCCCAGAGGCACAAACTGTGGTGACCATGCATGTGCTGGTCCGCCCTCCTCAAATGGGCAAGGCAGCAGGTGAGCGCAGCCAGCAGAGACTTAGGCAGCAGTGACTGCTGACGTGTGCGAAGTGTTTCTGTTTAAGCACTTCAAGCAGCGTTGAAGGGTGAGGACTGCAGTGCTGCAGCAGCAGGGCCACTACAACAAGTTCCATGGTCACTGTGCCATGCTGTGCCCTGGCCCTGGTATGCAACAGAAGCAGAGAACACCCTTTACCAGTGGGCTCCATGTCGTTGTGTGAGGTCCACTGCTGATAATGCTGCTGTTGCGTCACTGTCTTTCTGGCTTTGTCTGCAGAGAAAGCAGAGGCAGAGTCAGCAAAGCCAGCCAAGAGCGGCTGTGGCTGCACCATCTGCTAAGGCGTTGACGCAGCTTGTCAGCAAGCCAGCAGGAAAAAGTCTCAGAGCTGGCCAGCAACCAGCAAGTGGACCACCACTGCACCCAGCAGCCTGCTTGCTGGTGATCTGCACTCAGCGTGCAACTGTGCAACAGTGCGGCGCCTGCCATGCATTGCGTGGGAGTAGGTGCAGGCAAAGACGTTTGATCAACCAACCACACTCAGCCAACAACAGCTGAGACCCGCTGCGCCCTGAGGCTCAGCTCATCCCCTGGAGTACTAGCCCCAGGATGGTTGGGTGCCTTTTGGTGCAGGAGATGAGGCATGCTGCATCTGCATGCATCAGCATGCTTGTGTTGTTGTTTGGCCCTCTGATGTGGGTGATTTGTACATGACATTGTTTGCAGTTGCTTTTGAGAGATCCAAGCCCAGTGTGTGTCGTTTGTTGGTATGAAAGAGTGATGGCAGGCAAGCTGCAGTCAGCAGCAATGAGTGGCATGATGGGGAGCCTTGGATTTGCAGTGTGTTCACAAATGGGCAGCTGACAGGTTCACCATATCTACAGCAGGGACCTTGCTGCAAGGTCTAGGGCGTTTTTGTAATATCAAGCGTGGTACGAAAGGCATGTGCAGCCTGCACATGAGGATCCAGCTTGTCGTGGGGTTGAGGCAAACAAAGACATGTCAGTCGCATAGGTCACAGGAACCTGCGCATGCCTACCGATCTTGCAATGATCAACATACAACAGTGACAGTACCTTGTAGTAAAATCGCAGAGGCTGAAGCTGCCGTGTCTGTCAACAAAAAGTAGGTACTAGTAGGTAATGCATATGCATGTGTCTTGCTACCTCCCCGGTTCCGGGCACTGTCTCGCATATGCATGTGCAGTTGAAACTAGACTAGTACCTTGCCTACCTAGTAGCTAGTACCTTGCCTTCCTATCCACAGGATTGCCGCCTGCTGATTGACAGACACTCAGTTGCACAACACAAGTCCGGCAGGGCTGACTACTCCACCTGACCAGCCACTCGGACCCATGGAGTGAGCAGGCCACAGAAGTGATGGTTGTGAGCAAGCCTACATCAGCGCAAGCAACGACATCAGGGAAGAGCTAGCCCAGCCAGCTGAGTTTCACAAGTCTTTGCACATCCAATGTGTCAGCGCACATAGATGTATGACGCTCTTCGTCCTTGTAACCTTTATCAGTCCAAGTGTCTTACATACATATATATAAGTGTCCATTGTGTCAACACACCCGCGCATCCACGAAACATTAGACAGGTCCGTGTTTGTCACCAGCATGTCCCAATGTTGCAGGAACATGTCATGTATCCAATGTGTGAACACACCACACATCCACGTGACACAGACAGGTCCATGTGGCTTACCAGCATGTCCCAGTGTTGCAGGAACATGCATGTAAGGGCTGTGCTGTGAGAGGGGCAGGGACATGCAGTGTAGGCATTAGGGGCCGGGGGTGCCGGAGATGACACAAACAGCATGCCCAGCCCCAACTGGCATCACTTGGAAACCCAAGCATACCCAGCCTCTGGATAACAACCAAAAAATGCCTCAAATTCCAACCAATGTGAGCTCAGCTCTGCATGTTGGCCCTAGGGTTCAGCAGCGCAGTTGACTCCACTGCTTCTACATCCCGCCCGGCTCCAGATCCAGGGGCCTGCCCGACTCCCGCAAAGCTGATTCGGTTACCGCTCACGCCGTTTGATGACCGGCGAGGGACTGTGCTTGGCCGCAGCGCCTCCTTTTCGCTGCTTCTGCCATCCTTTGCCTTGTTTGCATTTTGATAGTATAAGGAGGCCACAACGACACCAGTGCCCGCCCTGTACAAGGTCAGCAGTGCATAAGGCGCCACGAATCAGCCACAGCATGCGTAACGAATGATGCTGGTTGCATCAGCGATTGCAGTGCGTGTTGCTTATGGTCCTGTGCTAGGGTGCTGGGCAGCGGGCTTGTCATCACGCTTGTTTGCTGCGGCTGCCTCTGCCTTCTTTGCCATGCTGTTGTAGTAGAGGGAGGAGACCACCACAGCAGTGCCGGCCCTGTGGCATCAAATACAATGCACAGCACAAACATGGCATCACTGCTTGTGCCTGATGAAGTCGCACACTATGCGATGCATGCACCAACGAGCTGCCAGCGGCTGTATGCTGGGGTCAGAGCTGATAGCCTGCATACCACCGGACAGCCATACCCGTCTGCTGAAATTAGCCATGCCTCTGCCGATGGGACTCACCACTGCCCAAGGCTCAAGGGGCTGCCAAAGAACAACGATGACAGCATGATGGATAGGAACTGCCTGGTGGTCATGATGATGGCAAACACAAGGGCCCCAAAACTCTTGATCGTGTAAGAGATGAACAGGCTTCCTGCACAGGATGAGCCAGCACAACCACTCTTGAGATGTAAGCACATGAGCACGCAACAGTTCATGCATCCATGCTGCTCACACGACAGCATCCGACATCATGTAGCTTACAGGCTGTGGAGTGGCTCAGCAACAGGGCCAATTCACATGCAGGGTATGTCCTGTGCTGTGCCTGCCGAAACGTGTGGTGTCAAAGGACGTTGTGGTGGTGGTGGGGGGGGGGGGGGTGATGGGCTGTCCAGTCTGCACTCACCGCAGCTAGAGGCACAGGACAGCAGCATGATGGCTCCCAGGGCCTCTGGGTGCTTGGTGAGGAATGCAATTGTCTTTGGCAGCTGGCCTGAGCTGACGAGGCCTGCACAGCAGGAGTAGGAGGGCAGTCGCATGTGCAGGAAAGTAATGCACTGCTGTACAAGCACAGCAGGCATGTCCAAGAGGAAAGGTACACCGCCATGATCGACACAGCAGGCATTTGCAGGACAGCCAGCACCTGACACCGCAAAACACAGCAGACGTCTGCAGTGGAGGAGCACAAGCAACATGAGGCACCCAAAAGACAGCCACCATGCGGCACGCCTCTGCTGCCCACCAAAGCAGAGCCGAATGTGGCCAGCACAATTCCCATGCAAGCTCCACTCACCAAACGAGCTGAGGGCAATGGAGCACAAGGAGACAAAAAGGACCTGGTTGTAGCTGGTCATCTGGTACCCCTTGAACATCTTCTGCTGGAATGTGGACGTGTACCCGTCAGCACCCAGGTAGCCCATCATGAGCAGGATGCCAAACATGCTGCTGTTCTTGTCGTGTGCGACACGTGAGGCTGTTGGGCCGGTCATGAAGAAGATGAAGCAGCCGCCGGTGATCAGCACAGCAAGCCCAACATCTTTGAGCGTGTAGCGCTTCTTCAGTATGAAGTAACCCCACACCATGACTGGGAACATCTTGGCGCATTTGCCAAGTGTTTGCACTGCGAAGGTGACGTGCTTCAGGGCCTCGTACTGACATGTGGTGGCTGCAACGTTCGACAGAGAGACACTGGCATAGCTGAGGATGGGAGCCACAGGCTTGAGCTCGTCGGTCCTTCCTTTGACCTGTAAGCACAGCAGGCAGCAGAGTTTGCCGGCAACACTGGATCAGTGTGCAGGAACAGGGTTGTGAGGGGGGCAAACAGCCATGGCAATAGGCACACGAGGCCAATGAGGTACAAAACAGCCTGAATCAGGAAAAAATGAAGACCATGCAGCCCTCAATTGCTCACCACAAGTGTGATAGCTGCGATTGTGGCTGCCACGACCCTGTTGCAGAACACCAAGAACAAGCTGTACTTGAAGACCTCTGCATCTGGCCCCACACCGTAAGGTATCGTCATGATACGCTCCTGCATCAAAAACCAAGTCCATCGAGACATCCGAGCTTGTTAGTGAGCCTCATGAGTAGCCAAAGCAGCAACAGGACACACTGTGTAACCACCTCCTGCTGCTTGCCCACCTGCAGCACTCCATACAACAACAGACTTCCGACAACGCCTGTGACACAGAAGGCTAGATGTAGGGCTTCATTCTTGAACAGGGGAGACACGGCAGCTGGTTTCGTCGCCATGGCTGTGGAGTTTGTTTGAACGGAATCGTTGCACGCCACGAGTAAGGGTGAACTGCAATTTGGTGGTCACTTATGGGCAGCGAGAGACTATTAGGGGTCCAACCAGAACCAGAACGTCGGTGGTAGTTGCAGAGTGACAGCCTGACAAGACCTGGCCTCCTCTCTTGTGATCCATGCTGATGTCTTGGCTCACTGACGGACTTCTTGACCTCTGACTGCCAATTTATTGAACCACAGTGCCCCAAAGTTTCCCTGCTTTGCTGCTGCCCTGCTCTGCTGATCCAGTACACTTCCAGACACTCTCTTGGCTCCTACAATTACTTTGCTTCCTTTCTTCGTTGACAGTTTGGTGCTTGTACTGGAGGAAGGCCCCAACAGATAGTAGCAAGGGCTGGATAGAACAGATGGCAGCGCCTGGCCTCCCCCTTGGGGCCATGGTGGGACACCAACAGCTGCTGCATCAGCAACAACTGGCAGCCAGAGCTGCTGGTGCTGGACAGCCACAACGTCACCCTGCTGGTGGGGCAGCTGCACTCGTGGCGACCAGGCAGCCTGCTGGCTTCCAGGACGCAGCAGCAGCTGAGGCAAGCAAGCGTTTGGCTGCCAAGAAGCGCAAGGCTGCTGAGAAGCCGGTGCCAGAAAAGGTGAGTGAGCGTTTCCCACCAGGCAAGTGCAGTCTCCGCATTCCGCTGATCTTTACTGGGCATTCCACTTCGGCCATATGCCAGACGTTATGCCTGTATCCTTGCAGCAGCTACTATGCTTCAGCACAGGCTGGGAGGTGGGCATGCCGCATGCTATGCCACACATCCATCATCCGGCATCATGCAGGGCTGTGCAGCTGGCCAGCAGCGGGGCAGGACTGCTCAGCCCTTGTGTTGGCGGTTCTTGATGCCCAGCCTGCTGTCCTGCAGGCCCTGCACCTGATTCCAGAGTCTCCACTTTTCAACAGCCTGGTCATGAAGGAGCACCATGTAGACGAGCTCATCAAGAAGCAGCGGCTTGAGCTGCAGGCAGCTGCCACCCCTTTGGAGTGCCCCGTGCACAAGCGCCTCCGTGTCTACATCTTCAGCACAAACAGCCACCAGCAGCGTGAAGCAGCGGGCACTGACGGGGCACAGCCAGGTCAAAAGCAGCAGCAAGGCAACAGTGGCGACAGCAGCAGCAGCAGTGCTGACGGCGGGGACCCCCCTCAGTGGACCCTCACGGTGTGGGGCAGGCTGGAGAACCCAGACCCTCCTGCAGCCCCAAGGCCTTCTCCTTCAGCGGCAGCCACATCAGCAGGTGCAGCAGGCGTCAGCACCAGCACTGCAGGAGTAGCAGCGTCAACGGCAGGAGCAGCAGCATCAGCTGCAGGAGGTGCAGCAGATGATGCCAGCGCCACCTCTGCAGGACCAGCAGCAGCAGCAGCAGGGAGTGTTGCGCCGGCAGCTCCTGCAGCCCCTGCAGTCAACGTCAGTGGGCTGCCGCCCCAGCCGCCAGCACAGCATGGTGTGCAGCATAAGCACCCTCTCAGTGGCTTCTTCAAGCGTGTCCAGTTTGAGCTGGACCCAGAGCAGTTCCCTGCAGACAACACCATCACGTGGGAGAAGCTGCAGCACAGGTGGGCACACATGTTAGTGCAGCCCACAGGGGCTGCGGGTTTCAACATGGGTGGACAGGAGCACAGGAGAGCTGCACATTTGCATGGGGCGGTTGAGTTGGAGTGTGGCTCTGTTGCCATTGGGCCCCAGCAGCAGTTGTTGGGTAAGAGCGTGCTGTAAGAATGGCAGCACTCTGCACAATGCTGCAGAGGCTGTCGATCAGTGCTGGTGGCTCTTTGTTGTTGACCGCATTGCAGCATTGCTGCCCCGGTGTTAGGGGGCGGCGGAGGCGGTGCTTGCAGCACAGGCTGTTCCAGATATTTACCTTGCCAGCTCCTCGTCACTCCTTGCGGCAATGTTAATATTTTTGTTTCAGAAGTGCCCAAAAGGGGCGCACCCCCCACCGCCTGGCCACACACAACTCAGCCAAGTTACCTCGACTGCCGGGGGCCGGAGGCAAGGGGAGTGCTATATGAGGTGTTTGCCTGTTCTGTTGCTGCCACCATGCGTGCGGCTGTGTTCCCAGGGGTCCCCACAGGGACAGGTTTGAGGTCAAGCGACTGGGCAGCCAGAGCACCAAGGTCACCATCACGTTTGAGCAGGACTTTGTGCCACCCGTGTACAAGGTGGACCCGCAGCTGGCAGAGGTGAGCAGGCATTTGGCATGCCTGCTTAGGGAGGGCCTGAGAGCATCAGCTTGGGGTTGGGCACGCCTTATAAGGGAGGGCATGAGAGCATGCTTTGAGCATGCGTGCTTAGGGAGGGCATGAGAGCATCAGCTTGGGGAAATGCCTGCATATAAAGGAGGGCATGAGAGCATGATTCGGGCATGCCTACTTAGGGAGGGCATGAGAGCATCAGCTTGGGGTTGGTCATATCAGCTAGTGTGGCAACAGCTGTGCAAGCTGCAGTGTGGCAGGATACACTCACAGGCCCTCGTGCAAAGGTAAGGTAGTGTTTGTAGCCGTCAAGTAGGGTGGCTGAAGAGACACCACTCAGTTTGTTGGGAACCGGACAGGGAGTGGTGGTCCAGTAATGGTTGGATAGACAGCCGAAAGTGGGGTGAAGTGTTGTGTAGTAAGCAGGCACTGTCTGGCACAAGGGAGGGGGTGTTACTGCTTTCAAAGGCAGGATGGGTGTATACTACTGCTGGCGGTGTGTGCGGCTGTGCAGGTGCTGTGCATGCCCTTTGGGCAGCAACAGATGGTCATGATGCGGCTGTACAGCTACATCGTCAATGTCAAGCCCCAGGTGAGGGGCTGGTTACAGTCCTGCATCAATCACTGTGTGTATGCAGACAGCGGGCTGCTGCCACCCTGTTGATGCACAGATCTTGGGCATTGCTTGTCATGCATGCTGATGGTTGGATCAGCAGCTGTGCGCTAGTCAATGGGGAGAGAGTGCTGATTCGAACATGTTCCTAGGGTGGGCAGATGTTGGAGGTTGCACAGGGAACTTCAGATGTGTGCCTTTGCGCACTCTCTGTGTCTTGATGCACGTGCTTGCCGGTGGGGTGTCTTCATAACCTCAGGCTGGCTGATCCTTGACTTTCCTCATGGCAAACAAAGCAACAAGCAAACAGCAGCAGCCACGGCCACAGCCTCAGCCAAAACGTTTGCTTGCTGCTGTTGTCTGCAGCCTGACCTGTCCCAGCTGCAGTTGGATGACAAGCTGGGGGCGATCTTTGGCACCAACCAGATGTCAGCAGCAGCACTGCCGCAGGCCCTGGGGAGGCTGCTGCAGCCCCTGGAGCCCGTCACAGTCACACACACCATTGCGTAAGTAACCTGGCTCGCTGGCTAGTGCTGAGGTTGGGACTCTGCCCCCTGTACTGTACTGCGCTGTACTGTAAGTGCATGCATGAAGTGCTGAGTGACTGAAGTGCCAGGCGGTTCCTGCTCGCAGCAAGGCTTGGCTTGCCGCTGTGATGCAATACTGTTACTGGCTATGGTCCTGTGGGTGTGCCAACACCAGCTTGTCCGAATGGCGTCCATTGTTCAAGGGCAGGGCAGCCACCGTGTGTGATCAGGGTTTGCTGTGGGTTCATGAACTTGTTGCTGTGCTCCGTTTCTGTTCGTGCTGACAGGATCAGTGGGCCCAGCCAGGTGACGTGTGTGGACTTTGATGTGCTGCTGCCAGTCAAGGTGCAGGAGAAGCTGGGGGTACCAGCCATCGACCCCCTGCTTGAAGACAAGCAGGTACTGATGGACGACTGCTATTGTCGAATATGCTGGAAGCCGCCCGTCTGCCAACCCTCCACGTGGCATGGCTGCTTAGTACAATTGAGTGCAGTACAAGTGTGTCAGGGCACAGCCTGAGGAGTCTCGAAGCAAGGGAGCCAGAGCCCTACGGGCTGTCCTTCACCACTTGCAGCTTTGTTCCTGAGGCGTCGCACATGCGGCCATGCATCTATGCACACACTGCTGTTGGTGTAAGCTGCAAGCACCATGGTCATGGGTGACATCACAAGTGCAGAAAGCACTCAAGTGTGGTGTCCAGGGTACATGCTGCAAGCTTCGCTACATATCAGTATTGATATGTGTGGGCGTGCCCTGCAGTTTGAGGTGCTGGACCAGAAGGTGGATGCCAGCCTGGCGAAGCTGTTTGAGGCGCGGCGCAGGAGGGACATGTACCTGGGCTTTGCTGAGGACCCTGTGGCCTTCCTCAACACCATCATCGCATCACAGGTCAGCAGAGCCAAGGCGTGGCTCAAAGGCGCCTTGAGTCATGACAAGATCCTTGCTGTTGGCGGCTGAATGGCATTCGTGAGCTGTGCAGTTGCCTCTGCTGCGTAGAAACAGTGGTGCCTTCAGTTGGCTGCCGGTTTGGCCGCAGGCAATGTCAGTCTGAGGCAGTTGCTTCTTTGCTGCTGCTGCTGCTGCTGCTGCTGCTGCCAGCAGTGTAGTGGAGTCATGACTGAGAGGCAACAGTGTGTCGATATGCTGCTGCTTCTGCTGGTGTGCCGTGCAGGCGCGGGAGCTGCGTGTGACACGCAACAACCAGGTAGCGATCGAGCGCCGCACAGACTTATTCAAGGACAAATGGGTCGACGAGGCGGCGCTGCGGTACTTGGGACGCAAGAGCAAGCAGGAAGGAATGTTCCCAGCACTCCCTGCACCGCAGGGACAGTGATGCAGCTCATGGAGGCAGTACAGCAGGCGCTGTGTTGCAGCAGGCATTAGTAGCAGGCAACATGTATCATAGGATGTACACACAGTCCAGGTAGGGCTGTAGCCTTGAGCGACGTTTGGGGTGCTGCATGCAGCTTGCAGCAGCGGGTGAGGCATTGATGGACAGAGCATGCTGTATTCGTACACAATTTGGCAGGGATTGCCCCCTGGGATGCGTGCCGCACTGGTCAGCCTGGTTGCATTCAAGGGGCGCCAGCGTGTAAAGAGTGGGCAGGCAGTCTGTGTGTGATAGCGCAGCCGCCCACGCAATCTGCATCTTCTCAAGGTTGAGACTTGGATGGGGCAAGGTGTACTGTTGAGCCTGGGGTGGGGGAAGGGGAGGGGAGTGCCTTTAGAAGCCTGCACACGCAATCATTCATATGCAAGATCCAGTTTTTTTGTACAACAGTAATCATTCACATCGCTCTTCTTGGCAGCAAGGAGCAAAGTCAGCCAAAGCGGCATCACCCCCACCGGGCCAGCTTGGCGCCATGCAGGAATAAAACTCTGGCATGCCGGCAGGGAGCATCATCTGCTGAGACTGACGGGCAGGGTGTCCGAGCTTTCTCTCAAACATCACTCCCGTCTGGTGGGGATGCAGTTCTTTCTCAGTCTGAAACGGCAGATACTTACGTGTAGATACTTATGACGAGATAGGTCCGACTGGAACAAGTCTCGAAGCGCCATGTTGCATGCAAAAAGCAAACATAGACACCATGTAAGATTGTCTACGCGTCACAAACCCGCTGCAAGATGTCTTGTCGGCGAGAGAAATCCCACAGTTGACAACTGCCACTGTCACAGAATCCATTCCAGATACAGGCAGGAAATGTGGCCGGGGCCCAGCAATTCCCGTGTTCCATGGTTCTCTACCACGAAAGGACGTACTATCATGCGCTACAATCGCAAAAGGTGTCCAGTCACAAAAACTTTTTCGGGCTGGTGGTCCAGGCCCCTGAATGGATGGTGGTGGGGAGACGGGGGCGTGTGCACCAGTTGTTAGCACGATAGCAAGCCTGCCCTGCTTTTCAGGCCTGGCGACAGAGGGGCTCAGCAGTGAGCAAGGCCTGGCCAGCACAAGCGACCTGCTGCTGGAATCCTCCAAAGGGGGAAAGGTAAGCAGTGATTGCTCGTTTGCTTGCAGCAGCTGGCGCGTCTGTATGGGCCAATCTTGAGATACACCATCGACACTTTTCGGCATGCAGGCCCGCAAGCCATACACAATCAGCAAAGCGCGTGAGCGCTGGTCTGATGAGGAACATCAACGCTTTGTTGAAGCAGTGCGTCTGCACGGCCGCGCCTGGCGAAAGATTGAGGGTGAGGTGGATGGGTACACAGCCAACAGGATGGGTACACAGCTAACAGGATGGGTACACAGCAAGACTCAGCCCAGTGCCACGTGGTCTTCTGTTGTTTGCTGATGGTATCAGTTGTTGTTGCTGTCTGCAGAGCACATTGGCACCAAGACAGCAGTGCAGATACGCAGTCATGCTCAGAAGTTTTTCAACAAGCTGGAGAAGAAAAAGGAGGCGGGCCAGCAGCCTGACAAAGGTAGGAACACCAGATGTGGCGGCATCCTTTTCTCAGCAACTTCAAGCAGCTGCAACATGGGGGCATCGGCGATCCTGCAGCCTGTTGCTTCTGCTGAGTCAGACGGAGTTTGCCGTAGGCTTGGGCAGACACCATGTGAAGCAGCATCTGCTTCGAGTCTGAGGTTTACAATGCCTGAGTTGTTTGCGCATCTCTGCTGTTATGCGCAGACGAGGACATAGCTATCCCACCCCCGCGCCCCAAGCGCAAGCCCAGCAAGCCTTACCCTCGCAAGGATGGCATCAGCAGCTCGGGCCTCACTGGCACCAGTCAGCTTCAGGTCTCCAGCCAGATGCCATCCAACAGCCAGCTGCCTCCAGGGCTGCAGTCGGCACTGGCGCAGCAGCTCTTCATGCAGCCGCAGTCGCAGCAGCAATCGCAGCCGCAGGGGCTGTTCCAGCAGCAGCTGCCTGCACAGCAGGCGTCCCCATTCGGGCTGCCGCAGTCCCTGGGCATGGAGGGTCTCCTGCACAACTTTGACAGCCTCACTACTGCCAACAGCCTCGCCTCCGGCCACCAGCAGCAGCAGCAGGCCAAGCCGCAGGCGCAGGCGCAGCAGCACCCTGGCGAGGTCACAGACGCGACAGTTGCCGCAGTCACGGCCGCAGCCTCTGCAGCAGCTGCAGCAGCAGCAGCAGCCGTGGTTGCAGCAGCAGGACAGGAGGTGCAGATGCACATGCAGGCCCACCCGCCCAGCTGCTTCCCCTTCTTCGGCCTGCCGCCCTCCGCCTTTGCTCAGCTGTCCCCAGTAGATCCAGCTCTAGATGAAGCTGTGATGGCTGCAGAGCAGGCCGCTGCAGCAACCGCAGCGGCATACCGCTTTGGTGGCAGTGCAGCAGCTGCACAGGCAGCGGCCGCAGCGGCGGCAGCACCTGCCTTGGCTGCAGTGAATGCAGTAGCAGCTGCTGCTGCTGAGGAGGAGGACATGGAGGAGGATGGTGCTGGTGGTGACAAGGCCCTAGTGGAGGCGACAGGCACCACCGACGGCACACACATCTCAGCCAATGCACAGCTGCGGGGCAGTGACGGCGACAGGTGGGTCAATGGATGCGCGCGGACTGTGCTTTATGCTTGGTGGTGCCAGAGCGGCAGTTTGCAGTTGCATGCGTGTTGTGGCCTGCAACACACTGCATCGACGCCCTGTGTGAATCAGTCATGGCTGGGCTGTGGGAAAGCTTATACAGGTCAGGCACGCACCATGCAGACCGCATCTCCAGGGTTTAATGCTCAGGGTGTGAAACGAATGGTGACCCTGGTCTTCAGCAGCACCAACAGCTTGCCAGGGTTGCGCAGCTTAGTGCTTGGAGTCAAAGCTGTGCCAAAGTTTGTTCTCCGCTGCGTGCTCCACTGTTGGCCTCCCTGCAGTGCCTGCTCCCGTGAGACTGACAACCAGGACCCCGATGTAGAGGTCAACATGGACGTCACCTGGCAAGGCAAGCTGCATGAGCAGCAGCAACACAGCCTGCAACACGGTGCAGCGAGCCCTTCAGCTGCTGCTGCTCGTGGCATGGCTGGCTCAGCAGGGGCTGGTGCCTTCGACCCCAGCGCCCTGCAATGGGGCCTGGGCGCTGGAGGGCCTGGTGCTGCTGCTGTGCAGGATGCTGCCGCTGCTGCCAGCAGCATGCTGGCGGCACTGGGGCCTGCCCAAGTGCTGGCGCTGCTCAGCAACCCAATGTACCTGGGTGAGTGAACCTGGGAAATCGGTTGTTGCTTTGAACTCTGGCATTGAGAGTTGTGTGGGTGTGCTGCGGTGCAGGAGAGTTTTATGGTGGCGCCGCCTTGATTAGTTTGCTGGGTTGGTTCGTTGCATGGGCGACCTTCAGCTTGCGTGCATCATGTTATGCTTTCCTGGCCCTTCACCGCAGTCACCCTGCCTTCCCTGTACTAAGAGGCAACTTGCGCGTGCCAGCCATCCAGTCAGCAAAGTCCTTTTGTACTCTTGCGCTGACCCACGTGTTGCGTCTGCCTCGCGTCTGTGTGTTTTCCATCCCCACCTGCAGCCGCCGCCAATCAGCACTTCAACCAACAAGCGCTTGCCGCAGGCGCATCGCATGGAGGTGGTGGCCACACAGCCTACACGAGCCACCTGCCTTCAGGAGCTGCTGCAGGCCGCAGCGGCGGCCCTGGTGGCGCAGGTGATGGTGGCACAAGCACGCGCACCAAGAGCCGCCGCACTGCTCCGTCGGTCAACAGCGGCAGCACTGGCCCGCCTGTTGGTGCCAAGCGCGAGCATGAGGAGGGGATCGAGGAGGATGCACCTGCTGCCAAGAAGGTAAGCTGTGGACAAGCATGGGGACGATCACATTTCCCGCCTTTTTGCACAGGATTGTGCACAATCCTGCGCTGGGTTTCCCTCGCGGTCTTTCGTGGCATGCTGTTCTGCATTGCATACGTTGCACCGTCCTGATGGCTACACAGCTGCCACATGTTGCGCAAGGGTGTGCGCCTTGCCTTCAGTGATATTGTTCTCAATGACGCAACAATGCTTGTGTATGGCTGTGGGTCCCTTTTCACTAACAAGGCATGTGCTTGCTTTTTCCTGTCACTCCCCGCAGGTCGTGCGTGAGGTCAGCGATGCTGATGATGAGATGGGCATGCAGGTTTCGCCCGGCAGTCCCTCCATCCAGGACAAGCAGCTGAAGACAGCCAGCCAGCCGAGCAACACGAACGGCAACACCAGCGGCTCCAATGAGAGTGACGGCAGCAAGCGGCGCCAGGGCACCACACAGGGCGAGGGCAGCAACCCCACCAGCGTGAAGGACAGCAACACCGCCACACAAACCAACGGCTGCAGTGGTGAGTACTGCATTTTTTTTGCGCTATTGCTAGGATTGCCCGACTGGTTTGCTTGCGCAAGGGCGGTTTGTTGGCTGCGTAGCATCGTGCTGTACAGCAACGGCTGGCACATGGGTCCAGTCCATGGTGGCAGCACTCCTGGTATGAAGGTGTCCCATTGTTGACAAGGCCACCCAGAACTGCCCGCATTATGTTTCTGCTAGAGACCTTCCAGTGCTTTGCCAGCTTTATGACTGTGGTGGTCGACATTACAGGAGGTCGGCGTCACAGGAAGCTGCGTCATCGGCATGTAGCTGACCGAGTGTCGCCTGCATGTTGCCTCGTATTTGTTCTGCTTTCTTCCACAGGAAATGGGAGTGGCAACGGTCATGCCAATGGCAACGGCACCAGTGGTAACGGCACCAGTGCCTTCCACCCCGTGGGCCACCACCACGGCCATGCCCACACCCACCAGCACAACAACCAGCCAGGCAGTGCCCGCGGTCGGCCCAAGACCCACAGCAGCAGTACTCCTGTTGCAGCAACAGTCACCAAGACCTCTGCCGGCCACCACCACAGTGCCGGCCACCACCATCACCACCACCCCAGCACACAGCAGGGTGGCGGGGGTGCAGAGGGCAGCAACGGTGGCAATGGCATGAGCGGGACGAACAACGGCATGAGCGGGACGAACAACGGCAGCGGTACCTCTGGTAGGGATGAGGGCCGCTCTAGCAGCGATCTGGAAGGGCCTACCCAGCAGCAGCTGCTGCAGAGGCACCAGCTGCAGCAGGAGCAGCAGGCAGCGGAGGAAGACACTGCAGGAGGGCAGCTGCAGCAGCAGCCGGCCCAGCAGGACAACACCCCCGCTGCCCAGCTGCAGGCGCTGCTTGCCAGTCTACACGGCATGTGTGGGGCGTCGCCCTTGATGCAAGCATACGGTGCTGCGGCAGCGGCCGCGGCACAGCAGATGCTGGCCAGCGCGCTGCAGCACCTGCCCAACGGTGCTGCTGTTGGCGGCGCTGACCTGCAGCAGCAGCACGCTGCCAGCCAGCTGTTGGCCGTCCTGCAGCAGCAGCTGGCGCAGGGCGGCAGCAATGTCTCCCAGCTGCAGCAGCAGCTGCATTTGCAGGCTGCAGGGTCGCAGGGCTTTGCGCCCTGGCATGGCGACGCCACTCAGGCGCCCTTGGCCTTTGCTGGGGGTGGCGGGAGCCTTATGGGCGGGGCTGCTGCTGCTGGGCTGCATGCTTTAGGTCAGCAAGCCGTGGCAGCACAGACAGCTGATGCTACAGCCAGCGCACAGCTGGCGGCAGCGGCAGCTGGCCTGATGGGGCTTGGCGGGGCCGGCTGGGGTGGTGGCGTGGCAGCGAGTGCTGGCATGGGCGCCCGCGCGGGCGTGAACCTTCCTGTCAACCCTTACGCACAGGTGGCTGGCCTGCAGCAGCAGCAGCAATACCAGCAGAGACAGTCGTTGAACAGTGCTACTGCAGCGGCAGCAGCAGCAGCCTCTGCTGCGGCCAACGCTGCTGGCAGCTTCCCTGGGGTCATGCAGCAGAGCGGTGGGGGGCAGGTCGCTGCAGCAGCAGTTGCCGCTGCCGCCGCTGCACAGCAACAGCTGCATGCTGGCTTTAACATGAGTGCTGGACAGCATGCTCAGCACGGTGCGTTTGGCAGTATGTCAGCTGCAGCAGCAGCAGCTGCTGCCGCGTTGGGAGGTTTTTCTGAGCTTTCGGGCCTGGAGCTGCTGTCCAGGGCTGCACAGTCTGCAGGGGCTTTAGGAGGAGGGGACTCTGGGGGTGTTGGAGGCATGAGTCGGAGACAGATGCGAGCGTCTAGGTCGAGTGATCAGGAGGTGCCGAAATCAAGAAGGCCCACCCAGACTCTGTGAGGTGCAGCGGCACGCTTGCGGGTTGTCGCGATGCACTGCCGTCAATGATTGTCTTTGTGCAGTCGTCTGAAAATGCATGTTGGTTGTGTTGGTGAGCGCGCATAAGGTGTCTGTCCTGTGGTGCACGTCACATGCAGTTGCTTCCAGGTTCCTTCATGTGCTGCGCGTTCTGCAGGCATCATGTTTGGGATAGGGATAAGGAGACATCTGTATCCTGTGGTGCACGGCACATGCAGTTGCTTCCAGGTTCCTTCATGTGCTGCGTCTCCTGCAGGCATCATGTTTGGGATAAGGATAAGGACACATGCTGTAGGAATTCAAGGCAGGGTGCTACTTGGCCCCTTTTGTGCCATATGATTGCATTTTGGTGGGTTGGGTGCTCACTTGTGCTAGCACAGGGGTCCAGCCCTGTGTGGGGTGTTTGCAGCTTGGACAGAAGCATTTGCTCTATCTGTTTGAGATTGGGGACTCTTTTATGCCTGGTGACTCTTTGGGCTTCCTGGCCCCTTCTTGCCATGCCTTGGGGTATTGGAGCATGCAGGAAAGCCCTCCTGGTACCCGCTGCTTCATTCTTGTGCGTGTGTTGTGAGATATGGGGGTTGTGGCCCATGTGCCTGTGCGGTTTTGGAACGGAACAAGGACTCCTGTTGCCTATGCGGCTCTGGGGAATCGGTGTAGCGTTGTTCGGGTGTGTGTGCCTGCATGAGAGTGCTCAACTCCTGCTGCTGCACTAGCAGTCCAACCTGGTAGATGCCTGGGGATGAAACGTATGTTGGCGGCAGCTTTTTGCATCTGGGCGTGTGTTGCGGTGTGCTGTCGGCTGGTGTGCCAGAGTGCAGCTGTCATTCGGGTTTCCTTTCGCGGAGCGAGCGATTCTTGGTATTCCACTGCGCCTGTGGCAGTGGGCGGCAGCTGGCAGAGAGTGCGAGGGTGTCATTGTGAGACAGAGGAACGGCTGTCAGGCCTGCTTGCCGTGGCACAGCGAAGGTCATGGGCTTGAGGCCTGTGGCAATGAGAGCCGAGTGGTGCGCAAGAGGTCATGGGCGAATTGAGCCCGTGGCAACAAGAGCAGAGAGGTGCGCAAGAGGTCATGGGCGCGTTTAGAGCCTGTGGCAAACAGAGGCGATTTGTGTGGAGAGCTCTCCTTGATCCACTGGATGAGCCCAATGGACAGAGGGGAATTGAGCGGAGAACGAGGGGAGGGTGAGACAAGGAGCGGTGTGCGTGCGTGTCTGCGTGGTTCTATGTGTGTGTGTGGCTGGGAGGTGTGCAGTGTGTGCTGCTGGCGCTGGTGGCACTTGGTTGTGACAGATGCCGCGATGCCATGCCCTGTGCTTTTGCGTGAAGCCTTCCTGAGGGTGGGTGGCTGGGGTTCCTTGAACCATAACACCGTGCTCTGTGGGACAACGTGTGTTGGTGGTGTGCAGTGTGCGTGGATTGAGCTGGGTCAGTTTGTGGAGTATTACGCGAGCAGTCATCTGTCCTGTGCGCATGGCAATGGTGGTTCATGGTGTGATTGGGACAGCGCTCCCTTTAGATGAGTTGTGCGCGCAGCAAAACGCTGTGTTGATGTACCGTGTACCGTGAGCAGCACTTGTCAACAGCTGTGCAGCACTTGTCAACAGCTGTGCTTTGTTCAAACCTGACAGGTTGCTGCTGACAGGTTGATTGCGACTGGGCTTTGACGCTGCGCCTGTGGGTTGGCAGGTATCACTGACAGGGTGTCCCGCGCGCTGTGGTGGTGCCTGGGCGCAGGTTGCAACATCGTTTGGGGTAATGTTTCCCCAAACCATTCCAGCAAGCCTGGCTTTAGCTAGGCGTGTTGTGTGCATAGTACGATACCATGCAAGGAAGATGGCTAATTGCAGGTGGCCAAGGGTTTCAGTCCTTGTGTCGACTGCCTATGTTGGTGATGGTTATGCTTGAGTTGGCTTTGGTGCTGGTGGTGAATGATGTGGGAGCTGTGATGTGCACGTCTGTGCATGTTGTCAGCTGTGTTGCAGGACTTGGGGACGTGGCAGCTTGCAGTTACACAGCTGCCCTCGGTGTATCTGGTGGCTTCCCTGGTCACCACGTGATGCCAGTTTTGGGTGCATGTGTGGCAGGGTGCTGTGCATTTTTTCCGGCTTCCTGGTGCCGTCCAGCTTGCAGCTTCACCTGGATTCTGGTGTTTCACACATTCCCTCTCTCACCCCTTGCCCTGGCGCACCTGCGCCATACTATGCATGCACCCCTTTTTTTGTCGTGTGTGGGCCGTAATACAAGGGTTGCGTGCTGACGGGCTTGCTGCGGGGTGTTAGCTCCGCCGCATGCCTGTCATGCACGCTGTTATGTCTTGTGGGATCAGACATATCCAGCTACTGTGCTGTGCATGTGGAAGTGGGACTGTAACACATACAGCGCTGCTGTACATCATTTGCTTTTGAGAGGGCTTTTATGTCCCTCTCAGTCCCTCCACACTGTGCAGTGCTCGGCTGTTCAGAGTTGCAGTTCCAATTTGTGTGTTGCAAGGTTTAATCCGGGCTGGTGTACGTTACGCGTTCCTTGTCGAGGCGGGTCTGTAACAAGATGCTTCGGGAAGGCACTTCAGCAATGAAGCTACATACACAGTGGCTTGGATCTCTGGATTTTTGTTCAGTTGAGGTGTCTGAGAGGCTGTTGAAACTCCATGCAACGATCCCTGGCCAGTGCGCAATGCTTCTGATATGTTCAGGCGGGCTTGACACACATCCTTATAGGTGAGAGTGGCCCTGGCAGCGCAAGTTGGATAGAATGGTCGTACTGGCATAATGCACAAGATGCTCGAGCTGGCCGTGCCCACTTGCTGTGCAAGCAAACTGACAAACAGGTCATCGGCATCTCTGCAGCCATCTCTGTGCCAATTGAAGACGCGCTGCACTGCTTGGGGCACTCAGGTTACGAACAGGTTTGGACGGGCTGGCCTTACTGACAAGATGTACATTCTGTCCAAACACCTGGCTGCCAAGCATGACACGACCAGGCACATGCTGTAAATGAGTTGATAGACACCAAATGCAGGCGCAGCAGAGAGAATGTGCGTAAATGAGAGCACAGCGAAGACACAGGCTGCATGGTTCCTTCAAAGCTTGTCAGGCGCACGCGACCAACAAGCATTGCCATACTCCGTCAACCCATCAAAACACCCAACAAGGGGCGTGTCCATGCCCTGGTAATCCTGGACACCCAAAAGGGACGTGTCCAAGCTCCTGTAATCTGGGACAAGATCATGGCTTTCTGAGCTCGGACTATAACTGCCGTGCTGTGAGACCTATGTTGCATGCAGCCATCACATAGATGACTCCGGCAGCTGTCAACACTCCACCTGGGGACACCTTCCTGTGCACAGAACCTCAAAAACGGCAGGCAATGCTTTACTGTTGCAAGCATCACCTCGCACAGCAAAAAAGCCTGTCTGCAGTATAGATAGCGGCGTACCGCACACCACTTTGGCATGTGCATCGCCTGAACATGCGTCCTCATGGGCGCTGATGGGCCCATGACAGTTGCTGCAAGCCTGCTACACTGCCATCACAGACCTAGGCCACCAATCAAGGCAGGCACAGACTCAACAGCAGCTCAGATGAGCACTCTCCCAGAACTGGACCTGCACCTTAGATCACACGTCAACAAAGCCAAATGCTGCTGTAATACGCCCCAGTAGGGCAAGCAAGCCTACAACAGCCAGCAGACACACTCCTGTGTTACCATCTGACCCAAGAAAGGGCTATGGGTTTCTCAAGTAATCCCAAGGAGTGGCATCAAACCTCTCACCCCAGCCAAGCCTTCACACCCTGAATTGGCTGGACTGGATAATCACCTTCCTCTCGCCCCTTGCTCCAACCGCACCAAGCGTATCAAGTACAAACATGTTCAGCATCCATCCTCCCCACACCGCACCACACATATCAAACGCAAACGCTCAGCATCCATCCTCCACCACACGCTTTCACACACCAGTCACACATCCGGGACCCACGATGCACATGCCCCGTATCCCCCTCATCCAAGGCAGCCTATCAACAACTGCAGCGATCGGTGCCGCAGACACCCCCCGGTACCATGCAACAGTATGCCACGAGCAGCCAGTCGCCTCACGCCCACGGGCCCCCACTGGGCAAAACCCCCTTGCAAGGCCCCCACTGGTCCAAAACCCCTTGCAAGGGCAGCACCCAAGGAAGTAAAGGGGTCACACACAAGAATAAAGATTGCCGCCAGGTTCGTCCGTTTCCCCAATCATGCCTCCTATGCAGACCCTTCTGGCAAGCCCCATTTGTGGCCAGCCTGATTGGCTGCATCACAACCCATGTGGTTCATGTCTGGGCGCTCATCTGTTGGTGTAAAGGTGCGCAGTAGCCTTCCTGACCCCCTCCCGGGATACATCTGACCATACCACCAGCCCTCAGCTGTGCTGAGATGTGCTGCTGTGCAGAAGTCAGGGCGGAGGCACTCATGCACCCGGCATATCTGCAGTCCTGCATGACTGCAGGAAATGAGGGCTCATGACATAGCTGGCCTCCTGATGTCTCAACCGCAAGCGATCATGGGCCTCACACGTCTGCAGCAACGTCGGAGTCGCTTGCGTGGTTTCTCTTTATCTGCTGCTTAGCCAAGTCCTGGTACTGCGCATCGTTAGCCAAGCGCTCCTCCTCCTTTTCCTCTGCCACCCTCTCCACACGAGCCATCACATCCTGAATATTCTCGTCATCACTGCCCTGCAGGCGCTTGGGAGGTTGACCTGTGTCGCACAGCAGCAGCAGCGGTGTGCAGGAAAGGCGGGTTTCAGTGGGCTTGGCTGACGAAACAGGTTCTTTCAGATCGCCAGCAGTGCTGTGCTGGGGCTCTGCTGATGCAGCGCCACTGTGCCTGCGTCAGGGTGACGTGTGTGTGGACGTTGTGGATGTGCGCATGCACGCGTTTGAAGAGGGGTGGGTGCCACACCAAAACTGTCACAGGCCGAACTTCCCACTCTCAGCTGCGGCCGCGCAGAAGTGACTGCCCCTCCAGCACTTTCAACCTGACAGCGTGAGTTGTGCAACTGAGTGGTATGGCCAGGTGGTGGGGGGTTGCGCCCTAGAAAACAAAACAGTATGAGCTCACACGCCTGTACATGTTTGCTTTGACGATGCCTGCTGGCAGCAGCAGTGTTCATGAGCCCGAGGCTCGCTGGCTAGCGCCGAGGTTGGGACCCTGTCCCCAATTACTGTACTGTACTGTACTCTTGCACCCACCTGTAACCCACATCCTGACTGCCTCCGGCCACGAGATGTTGAGCTCCTTGTAAGACTTGATAGGCATCAGGGGGCCCCAGCCAGACACAAAGGCAAAGATACTGCAGGCCAGCACCGAAGCCAGCAGGTGGGCAAGGATATAGATCCTGCATGGGCACACAACAGCAACATAACATGGTTTGCTTAGTGGTGCTGTCCATGTGATGAACTGGATGGCGCTCTCCATATATGGTGTAGCCAAAGCTACAGCGCTGCTCGCAGCAGCCGATCCTCCTCACAGAACTCAAGGCTTGAGAGCAGTGTGTTTGCACCAAGACCAGGACAGCAGGCCAAGATGAGGACAGCTTGCACACGATTATGCTATCCAGGCAGCACAGTAGCCTGCTTGGTACTCACCATGCGATGTTCATGCCACAGTGGAAGACGGCCATGGGTCCAATCACACGGGCAGGGTTCAGTGCGGCTCCAGTGAAGCCTCCGCCTGCAGGTGGACACACATATAACGAGGTCACTGGCATGCAGGAATTTGAGGGAATCTGTTATGCACAATAACGTCATCTGTCGTCAAATACTACATATGCCCTGTTGTACAGCATGCAAGCGATGCATGCTCTGTGTGCATGCAAGGCAGCCCAAATGGCCCCAAAGCCAAGCGGCCTTTGTACACCCTCATGACAGCTCCACACAGCAGATCAGCATCATGTTGGCTAGTCAAACAAGTGGCTCTTTTCCTGGGATGACCAACACACTATGTGCGTGTCGGAACGCACTTTTCAAGCCTGTCGTCATGACATGCACTTGATGGTTGTAACTCATGTGTTTAACAGCAGGCACAGCCTGCTGCCTGCAGCAATGGGATCAAGATCACACTGATTGTGAAAACCCTGCATGTGCGCTTTACAGCTGGCCAGCTACTGCGCCCACCTGTGCCAGCGCAAGCCACCAGGGACAGGCCGACCACCAGAGGAGTGAAGCTGCCGTGTCCCGGCTTGGCAATACCGCAGGCATACACCACACTGATCAGGGTGAAGGTCATCACAACCTCCCAGCCAAACAGCTGGCCACGGGTGATATCAGGGCTGATGGTGGTATCGTCGAAGCAGCCAGGTCCGCCGTTGCCCATGCCAATATATTTGCCAGGCAGCAGGCCTGAAGCGAGGAGGGAACCAAAAATGGCTCCAACAATCTGCAAGGCAGAGCAGCCAACCAATGCAAGGAGGTTTCTATGAAGCTTTGGCACAACTTGTGCCATCCGGGATGACCCGTGATAGCCGATATTGCTGTGGGGGCTATATGCCGTTTTTGAGGCATGCCTTCCTGCTGCACAGTAGAAGTGACAGGAGGGAAGGTTAGCAGGTGCTGCTGTGTGCGCGTGAAAGCAGTAGGAGAAGGCTGTTTTAGCAGTAACTGCGCACCCAGAGCAGCAGTGGACAAAGGATGGAGCAGCACCAACTACAGCATGCATCTGCTTCATGACAGACAGCATGCCTGTTCTGAACCACTCAAGCGCATGACAGGCAGCATGCTATGCAGGCCTGTGCATGACAAGGCAGTGGTACCTCGCACACACACTGGTTCAAACTTGAACTTTGTACTTCAAAGCTGACATGTGGCTGGCATGTGTGCTGAAAGCATCACCAGCTCCCCCTACCTGCAGAATGATGTATAGGATGGAGTGCATCAGAGGGTAGAATCCTGCATCATGCAAAAGAGCACACACTTTAGTGCTTGTACGTTTCTGTGTTCAGCACTGGTCTCAGTATGGTGATAGCCTGGCTCGATTGATAACAGTGGTATCTGGGCTCCAATCCGTGCAACTACCAATTTTGGTACTTTGTCAGGAAGCTCTGGGTAAGAGAGACGGCCAGCACTGACAGAGTGAAGCAGCCACAGTGTGGGCACAAAACAGAGGGCCATGCCTCCTCCAAATGGCTTGCTGCTGACTTCATGCACCGTGCACTGTGATAGTGCTCCAAAGCCCCAAGTGTATATCCAGGAGCCAACAAGCAGCTGTGGCCCGTGGACGACCCTGCCCATGCACAAGCTGCACTCACCGCAGAGCAGGGATGAGATGGTAACTGCTGGGTTCAAATGACCACCTGAGATGTTAGCCGCAGTGTAGACTGTGGAAGCACAGCACACATGACATGGCGAGATGTGAGCCGCACACGGTAGTGGGATGTATTGGATTCGGCATGATCAATGCAGTGTTGCTGTGACTGCAGCCGCTTATGGATGGCAGTCCCAAAACCAGCCAGGATGCTCATGCAATTGCGCTTTTGCGTAAAACAGTCTGCAATCTGCTGGTTGGACCCTGCATTGCCATCACTGGTGCGACTTGAGGGAAATTTAGGCTGCCTTCACTTACCCATGATGGCCAGCGCCAATCCATTGACCCAGGGGCCGTGAACCTGCATTGCAGAGGAGCAAAAGGTAGGTGAATGCAGGTCATTCAAAAATACAGACGGTCTCACACAATGACCACGATGAAGTGTCTTCAAGGTGGCAAGGGATAATCACTGGATGAGTACTGGTTGTGTAGGTACTAGATGAGATGCAAGTGCTAATGAAGTGTGTTCGCAACTTAGCATATGTACGCACCTTGTCATTGACCGTCGTTCCCAGGAAGCTGAAGATCATGACACCCAGGAATTCCACCAGCAAACTGACCCCAAAGGTCTTGCTGGTGATAGGCTGGTAGTTGGCAAACAGGGTACTGCAATACCAGAAGCAGCATGACAAAAGAAAGCAAGTAGGTTAGTATCGGGCAAAGGGTACTTCAGCTGCTCCCTGCAGGTACAACAGCAGCCATGCCAAGCAGATCACATATGAAGGGACGACGGGTGAACGGGGCGGGCAGGGAGCTGCGAACGTTGCATGGATCGGTACAAATACACAGGGCTTATTTTGTGAGCCCTTAAGCAGCAAACGAAAGCATTGCATGGTGATGGGTGGTGATTTTTTCCAGCTGGAGCAGAAAATTATCTCCTGCTTTTCTGCTCATTGGGCGCAAGGGACTCAACGCGTCTATCATATTATACCATGTAGACACCTCACGAGCAGCTAGCTGGCAAGTTTAGCTTCCATTTGCTCGAGGCAAACGGTCTCGGCAATGTCGTGGCTGTTCCAAAGAGCGGAGGGAGCGCCTCAATAGTCCACTTACTCTTTGTTCACTCCCATTGCGCCCGGTTCCTGGAGTTCGAGCTGTGGACGATCCTAGACGCCTTGGAAACTCAGCTGGCTGCAGCCTGGCAAGACCGCACGCTACACAATAGTGAACTATTGCAGCTACCGCACTCAAAATATCTATCCGTCATGGACTATGCTTCATGCTATGCTACTGCCCGTGATTTTATAACAGTCATGGTGAATCACCTCGGGGAGTCCGGGTTAACGTGCTGTTTGCGAAGTACCTCTGCAGTCAGCTTTAGTTGTTGCTCTTTTTGACGACATACCGGTGGTTACTGTCCTCGACGGCTCTGCAGCTGGCCCAACAGACGAATAGCAGTGCAGGGATGTCGAGCCTGTCGCGCGGGGCCCTGTTGACCGTACTGCTTGCCATATGCTGCTTGATACCAAGCACAGTAGCTAAGCTTGAGGCTGGAGCTGGTTGCGGCAATGCAAAGGTGATCTATGCTGCTGGTAACTAAGAGTTATCCCCCACTGCCGCCATACATGGTACTAAGGCCCTGATCAATCTTCTGTGTGTTTCACTGTTGTCGACTGGCTTACTGCTCTCTTCACTGGCCGAACAACAGGACCACTGCGATGCCCCCAAAAGTGGCATGGGGTGTTGCGTGAGCAACTCAAAGTAAGTACAGGCCAGGCAGTTTCAGCGTTCTTCTGTATGGTTGGCACCTGGCTTGCAAACCTTTGCCTGTCAAATCCTGTAAGTAACCTCACCACCCTCACAGGTTTGGCTGCCAGCAACCAGTCACCGCTGCAGTGCGCCAGCATAGCATGTTTGTACCCGCTGTGTTCCATCACTCGACTGCCTCTCATTGGTGCATTGCAGGTGTTACTCTGCAGCAGACTGTGCGGCTTACCTGAAGACCTGCCCCTTCAGTGAGGACACTAAGAAGGGCAAGTCACTGGCTGACTGCCTGCCTGACAAGTCAGACTTCAAAAAGGCAGCATGCTCAGCGGACGCGAAAGGCAGACTGACCAGCACAGACGGCAAGGCTGTTCCCCTGGCAGCCAACGTAACCTGCTTTGCTTCAGAGAAGCTGACCTGCGAGATCTATCGGAATGCCACAGGGCATTCGTTCATCACTGCAGGTTGCAAGGCTGCCGCCAAAAAGGCCAGCTCTGCTGAGTTGCCTGCGTCCCTGTGGCAGTGCTGCCTGCTGCTAGCCCTCCTGGTGAGTAGAAAGTGCGCGCTCAAACACCCTGGCAACAAATTGTGATCACCATGTGCCTTGCGAGTGCCGCAAGCGCACAACATGAAGCACACTGCAGCATGCTGCGCAGCAGACAGTACAGACATGCTTGCAGTGGCAGCCGTGCTGGGCTGGGTTACTGATCGCAGATGACGCAGTCGCTGCAAAGGATGACCGTTGATGACGGCATCACCTTACACTGTTCTGCGTTGTGTTGTGTTGTGCAGGTCGCCAGCGTGGTGACTGTCATGGGGCTGCCCATGTAGGTGCAGGGCGCACGGCAGCGAGCCAACAGGCTTTGCCTCGGGCCCCCGGCAGTTGGGTTCGCCTGATTGCTGTGTGTGTGGCCAGCCGCTGGACATCCGGCCCCCTGTTACCCCCCCCCCAGAAAGGAGAGGTTCTCATGCACGGGTGACTCTTTGTGGTAGTTGAGTGCAGCAGCTTGAGCACCTGGGGCATTTGCTGCTGAGAGTTGGTTTTCTTGTGGTCTGGCTGTGCACCACCAGCTGCGTGTTATGCCTGACCGTGCTGGGCATGTCGCGCAATTTTCGGCTGGCTGGCTTGCGCATTTTCTAGTTGGCCATGACTGCTTGCTTCATACCTAGCAGTAGCTGTCACGGGCAGTTGAATTTCTGCATGCACTCTGTTGACCCCATCAACATTACAGCACAGCCACAAACATTGGACGTGGTTTCACTTGGTTGGTGTCGCCGAAAACAGCTGATGCAAGGTAGCATGTGTTGACTTGCACTGGTTGGATGCATGTCAAAGGCGGCTCAAGCCCGCCTGTTACAGCTTGAGTATTGCAACAGACTGTGTGTACCGCACACCCAATGTGTGTGCTATGCACACATCACAGCAGATGTACAAGGCCCGGGCCCCAGCAAGCCAGCCTTAGCAGGCTGCCAGGGCACTCGCAGCCAGTATGCATTTGACCCTTTTTGACTAACAGGCATGCCCCTGCACCTGCCGGTAACCACCATGGTCCCAGGGTGGGTGATGAGTGACGAGTTGTCCTCCACATGGTTTGCGCACTTGCAGCCACTGAATTGCTCAGCCATAACACTGACCTGTCCACTGACAAAATGTACCGTGGGTATACGGCACCACTGGCAGGTCAAACAAAGCCTGATGATGTAAATGCATGCAGTCTGATGGGCACAAAAGGCAACCCAGAAGATATGCACCTGACAAGGTTGCAACGAGCAGCTTGCCCATAACTTCAATGGATTGGAACATCAAGACATGCTACAACAGTCAAAGACAAGGCGCTCTGGAGTGACAAGCTGGAGCATTGTGCAGCAGGCTGGCAGCTGCAGTATCGGGCAGCTGACTAAGAAAGGCGAGCAGTTGGCTCCCTGAGTCGCCCAACTGATGCCGTTCAAAAAAGCAAAACTGTGAAAGAAGCTCACCCCGGGTGAAAGAAGCTCACTTGAAGCCAATGACAACTGGTGACAACACAGCACAGGTGTCCACTCTGAACCTATGCTGACACCCATAGACCTGCAACAAATCCTGCCACACGTAACTCAACCCAGAGCCACAATTGGATGTGTCATAAGCTGGGTGTCCTCATGATGATCCTCATTATCAACTCTTGTTCCCTCATAACCGCCAGCTGGTGGCAGGACGCGGTATATTACGAAACCCCACCAAATTGTGAAAAGTCATGCCTTTCGAGTCCTGCGTCACACTCCCTTGTACTCATGCGTTGCCAACAACAATCAGCCCGATCAGATGATCAGCCTGGCTGGCACAAACATACATACCATCCACACTCAAACACCTACAGCCTGGTCAGCTCCGCCTGCAGGGGCAGCGGCACTGTTGGCACGGCCACCCATCCCAATGACCTTCCCAAACCTGTCCATCGTGCCTGCGACATCCATCACTGCCTTGGGGTACTTAAACCCCTCCTCACGGGCCTTGATGGCCTCAAACTCCTGCTCAATATCGGTGATAGTTTCCTTGCCACTGAGCTGGAAGCGTTTAGGGGGAAGGCCGGTGACAAACATACGGCCGGCCTCCATCCAAGTTAGCTTGAGCTCACGAGTGGATGTGATGGGGGACAGAGGGCCCCAGCCAGATGTAAAGGCAAAAATGCTGCAGGCCAAGGCGGCGGCGAGCAGCTGGGCAAGAATGTATATCCTGCAGCACAAAGACGTAGGAAGTTGGAATGGATCAGCGCTGTATGCAGTGGTGATGTACGAGGGTTGACAGGCGGGCACAGTTTGAAGCTTGTCAAGCCTAGGACTATCGCAGCTAGATGAGCAAATATTCAGCTGGCAAGGACAGGAGCGTAATAACTACAGCACAGGACAATTTTCCAGTTGTACAAGTTGGAGTAGGCCCAAGCTGAACGGCATGCAAATTGGACTCACCAGGCAACATCAGTGCCGCACTTGAAGACAGCCAATGGCCCAATGACACGGGCAGGGTTCAGGGCAGCACCAGTGAACCTCCCGCCTGCAAACAGCACAAGATACATTGAAGTTGCATAATTCATGTTATGGACTGCGGTCTCCTCTTGCCATCGCATGCATTACAGGGCTGCGCTTCCAACAATTGTTGCAACCGACATGCTGCGGAAGCATCACGACACAGCCGGGCTGTATCACACTGGGATGGACAGGCAGGGCCATCTGCCAGATATCCAGTGGGCACACTGACTGCTGACACATGCAACTCCACCTTTGCCGTTTCTATTTGATAGTGCCACGAGTCATGGCACAACTTGTGCTTGAAGCACCTGCACTGAGCGCTGGCGTGAAGTGTTGGGTGTCAAGATGGCACCACAGGGCATGCGATGGGCTACTAGGATTGGTGCGACACCAAGCTCATGAAGCTAAGACATCAGCCAAGGTCCCTCACCTGTTCCAGCGCAAGCCACCAGGGACAGTCCGACAGCCAGAGGTGTGAAGCTGCCGTGTCCTGGCTTGGCCACACCGCAGGCGTACACCACACTAATCAGGGTGAAGGTCATCACGACCTCCCAGCCAAACAGCTGAGTGTGGCTGATGTCCTTGGACACGACCGTGGAGTCAAAGCAGCCTGCAGCAGCAAGACAGTAAATCGTCTTGGATATAGCGCAGCATTGGGTGCCACCCACCCACGGTGGCGCTGCGCGTGCTTGCGGTGACTGCGTTCCGAACGAGGGCCTCGCTTTTGTGTGACTCCGTGCAACCTTGGTACAGCAGCAGCCTGCTGTGCCGGCAGAAGAGGGGATGGGTTGTGCCAATGGCAACAATGAACTGTGTGTCAAGTTAACTGTCCCCCAGCGAGATCATTCCATTGGTTGGCGTGCTTGGCGGACAGGACGTCCTAGTCGACTAGCACTTGGTAGGTGCAACACATGGTGCTGCCGTTGCTGGAGCGTCTGGTCAAGTGAGTGATTCACTCGGCAAGTGCAAAGACTGGCACTCCAAGCATGCATGATCCCTGAGTGGCAGTAGGACTCACCAGGGGCTCCATCGCCCATTCCCACTGAAGTGTTGGGCATCAGCCCGGCAACCAGGAGGGCACCCAGGATTGCGCCAACGACCTGCAACAGCGCGCAGGCAGACAGCATGCCAGTTTGTGCCACCGACTCTCAAAAACTCGGTGAGTGAGACACACGCGTGCATGTTGACACCGTGCACACTTGCGATGCAAGTCAGCACGCAGGCAGTGTCCGACACTGATGTCATCAAGCCTCTGGCGGGCTACACCATTGTGTGGCTTGCTGCTGACAAGACCCGGGGCATCACAATGTGTCCTGCAAGTGGCCATCAACTTGCATTTGATATCTGCCAATGAACAGAGTGCAGGACCTGGCCGTCGCGCAACAGTTGCAGCACCTGCAACCCTTGCACCCGAGGCTCGGGGTCAGTAGCTGGAGGCTGCCCAAGTGCATGCCTTGTCAAGCTTATAACGGCATAGATTTTATTTTCAACTTATTCAAGTTGGAGCCCGGCTCACCTGGAAGACGATGTACAGGATGCTGTGCAGGACGGGGTAAAATCCTGGGGGAGGAGTCAGAGGAGGGGGCAGGCAAGGCAACAGAGGTGAGCAAGAAACACACTAGACATCAAGAGGCGAGAGTCTCCACATTACAGCAAACTTTGTGCCACTGAGTGATTCACACCGAGCAGTGTGCGGCTCTTGAACAGCAGACGCTTCCCAAGACCGCCTTGAAAAGCCACAGGGTTTTCCTTGGCAGGCACCCAACCTCAGCACCCAAGACAAAGGCAATACTATCTGCTGAGCATTTGCCAATACAAAATCCAGATGAAACTGTAGCAATATTGACGCCAGGCTGCTTACAGCTGAGCCCATGTTGTGGACTGCAGCGGCCACAGCATGCATGCAGTGACTGTGACTTGAACTCACCACAGAGCAGGGTGGATATGGTGACCGCTGGGTTCAGATGCCCGCCTGAGATGTTGGCAGAGGCATAAATCCAGACGGCTAGGGCCAAGCCATTGACCCTGCACACCGCAAGAAACAGGGCGGTGGGCGCCCTCTTGTGAGAGCTGTGATAAGGCAGCCCTGACGGGTGTCCCTGGCCCCAGGCACATCGGGTGCCCAACCATCAACGGTTGATGAGCAACCCAGGTGCAGGCTTGGGTAACCAGTAGCCCAGCTTACAAAAGAGTGCTGAAAGCAATAACAACAGACCCACGGCCACATGTTGTGACCGCGTTATCGTGCTTGCGGAGCGACATGTGCAGTGAGTGACGGTAAGCCCTAGAGGAGACCCCATGGGCGCAAAGTCGCTAGAGGCACCCCCCTGCCTCCCTGCTCCCCCAGCCCAACCGCCTGGCAAAGAGAGCCGCCCCCTCCCTACGCATTCCTGGCTGCCTGCCTCTCTGTCTTTGCCTATGCCTGCCTGCCCCTGCAGCTTGGACGCCCTCGTGGCTTATCATAAGCATGATGTCCAAACTTACATGGCCGCGTTGTCTGCAGTCACAGTGCTTCCCAGGAAGGTGAACACCAGCACCCCCACGCACTCAACGAGGATCGACACCACAAACGTTTTGGACGTAATTGCCACATAGTTGTTCATCAACGTCTGAACAGGAGCAGCGGGGGGGGGGGGGGGGGGGGGGAGGGATTGGGCGTGCATACCAGAATTGTCAGTTGCAAAGTGGCAGCAGTAACAAGTGCCTCTGGAGAATCCGTAATGGGTTGATGCTGACGGCTGCTCGTTTGCTTTGGCCAAGCATGGCGAATTTGTGAATGCTTTCAGCTGATTTGGTGAGAATGGCCAGCTGGACTGCTGCCATGCAGCATGAAGCGATTGCGGCAAGCACAACGTGCGCGCGGCCTCTCGACATGCACTTACTTCCTTGTCAACAGCCCCCATGGTGATTGCGTTTGGATACTACTGCTCTCAGGATGAAATGGGCGTAGCGGTCCTGGACCCGACGACAGGTCGGCAGAATTTGCAGCAGCAATGCGAGCAATTGGTCTGTCAAGTAAAAACAGATTGTTCAGCATGAGCGCTGCTGTCCATCCTTATGTGCCATCTGCGTTCACCCGTCAGTGCGTTGACCTGACTGGCTGACTGGACTCTTGTCAACCTTGGAAAGTCAACACACCTCCCTGGAAAGGAAAGCTGATGAATATTGGAATGGATGTCGAAACGTAGATTCAGGAAAAAGACCAGTGACATGGGGTTTTCTGGCAGACCGTGGCTTCATCCTGCTTGATGCGCAGATTGGTTACCTATCTCACCAATTCACAGTAATCCTTAGCGCATGTGCGCAACTTTTGGCTTGAAGCTTGCAGATGCTGTTGAACACATGAGCCTTGTGTGTTCAGGGCCAGACAGCGGCTATGGTCGGTGCATGTACTGCCGCTTTCTGCGGGGTGCTGCGGCAGCATCACCATCAATGGGTGATGACTGCAAGGAGACTTTCAACTGAGTTGGCAAACACCCTCACTGGGCACCATTGCAAATGCCCGGGCAAGCAAGACATCAAGCAGCCTAGCGTCCGGCTGTGCCAGCAGTTGCGCATCCCCAGGTGAACTGGGTGCAGTCTGCAGTCTGAGGTTGCAGGTGGCATCTTCTAGGGGCTGCTGCGTGCAGGCTTTCACGTTACGCAGCTCACCCATACACTTTGCAGCCAGTGATCCATCACCTGTTACATAACCTCAGTCAACCTCAACAAATCAGATCCGCGATATGTCAAGCATCTCAATCCTCAACGCGAGCTCCTTTTCCCATTGATCTCAACAACGCCTTGTCCTGTGACCAGCGACTACGCCACACCAACCGGCGTCTGTTTTGAAATTGCATCCGCAATGTACTCCATACTAACCTCAGCAACTTGCTGTTTGGCTCGCACAGGCAGGCCAACGGTACTCACAACTGACTTGCATCAATTGCATCAGCAGCAAAGGCAGGCAGCATGACCTGCACGCTCCTTATAGATAGATGCCTTGCAGGGAGATGCCAACCCTAGCTCGCACCATTGTGAAAGCACAGGCTTCCTTGCAGCACGCAGGTACCACAATGCACGGCTGAAAGCAGAAGCAGACCCCAAGGTCCTTCCAGATACACACAAACGCTGCACAACTGTAACTGCAGCTCTGACTGACACTCCAAATCACACTGGAAACCTGACTGCCTGTGTTGCAAGAACGCACCGGGCAATGTTCCGGGCTGGGAGCTATCTCATCAAAGCACTGCCTGAAAGCGGGGGAGCTACTGCATGGGCTGAACAACAAGGCTGCCAGAAAGCGCCAAACACAAACACCACAAACTCCAGCGCTGCTAGCACCTTCGCCATCAACCTTGACTGCCCACAGCCTCACAACATGAGTTGGCAGCACGGAACGAGTGACGCCTTGCAGCCCATTCCTCTGTAATGCTGCAGGCATCTACCTAGCTGCTGTATGAAGATCACAATGCAGCACATAGGGACGCAGCAGCAGGTACAATCTTGAAGCCGCATACAGGGCGCCAAGGACTAAGAAACAGACCCAGCTAACACCAGAAAACAGACCCAGGAAAAAGACCCAGTCAGCACCGAGCGCCTGTAGAGCTGCAGAAATCCCAGACCATGTGTGGGTATGGTCTGCTACGGCCTACAAAATTGGTGTGATGCTGGCCTACAGGTGCAAGGATATTGCTGTGTCCCTCTCGGTTTGCTGACAAACACACAGCAGTGTAGGCGAAAGGCACCCTAGCACTGCTTCTCAAACAGCCACGGCCCTTGCAAACGCCAATCTCAGGTCCCAATCTGTCAGCCAGAGGCTGGATCACCACCAGCACAACCACAGCTTAACCCAGCAAGGCGTGCTGGCAAGTTAGTCATAGATGCGTACTGGTGTGTGTGGCACCTTCAGTGTGTGTGGCACCCTCATATTGCAGCCCCACACCACATGTAACCACCAAGCCTCTTACTCCAACCAAGGTCTACAATTGCTCCGGGTAAAAAGATGGCTCAGCAAGCAGAGCCCATGCAGAAAGGACAGCATGTGCCGCACAACGACAGCCCTACCAGAGAAACAAAACACAAGAAGGAATCCCCCATGCAGCCAGAAGACTTCAAATGCCTTTCCGCTGACTGCAAGGGCTCAGCTAGTACACACAGTAACAGGTGCCCAATGCGTCACACAGCTTGCATAGCAGCATAGTAGCTGCTAGGCTTGCCTCCATGCCCACCCATCAAATCCAAGTAAAGGCTCCTTCAGGAGGTGCACACACATGTACGATGGGTTTGTATCCCACAAAAGCACCACCACAACCTCAAACCAGTTGACTGGGGTCATAAAAAAGGCAGGGAGCCACAGGCTCCACATTACGGCCACCTCACCCCCTCGTCCCAGGTCACCCCAAAGGTATCTGATATCAGTGATAGCAACATCGAGGCAAATGGCCCCTCAGGGGCCCGGGGCCCTTGCCACAGTGGAAGCTCCTGGGCTGCTCAACCACCCATCCAAACCCCACCGCCCAGGCTTGTGGCAATGCCCCGGAGCTATTCACCCGCTGTGCACCACCCCAAGCTCTTGTCTGATCACCTCCGTCACCACCACAGCTGCCTCCATACCGTCCCATGTTGGGTAACCCACTGTCTTTCGCCCCATCGCGTCTCGTAGATCACTCCCAAAATGGCTCTGTTGAGCATGCAGAGCCCCTTGCATGTGCCCTGTTGGGCATGCCAAGTCCCCATTCATTGCTGCCGACGCTTGCGCTGGACCGCACAACAGCGCCATAACGCTCACACATCGCCGTGATCGACGCCCTTGCCGCGTGCAGCTGCGTCCTTCGCAATCTTGACGTCGTTGAGCACATCAGTGATGTTGGTGTCGTTCCCGCTGCTCTGGAAGCGCTTTGGTGGCGTGCCTGTCGCCCACATCCACATGCTCTCCATGTAGGTCAGGTTGAGGTTCTTCATAGAGGAGAGGGGCATCAGGGGGCCCCAGCCAGACACAAAGGCAAAGATACTGCAGGCCAGCACGGCTGCCAGCAGCTGGGCGAGGATGTAGATCCTGCATGCATCAGGAAACCCAGCACAGCAGCATCAGCACAGCCAGGTGTAGATATATGGTGTTTCAAGCTGTGGTGCAACATGTTCACAGGGCAGGTAAGCCATACATAGCTTTTTGCTGGGTTGTTAAACGTAAAGTTGAATCTACTACACACCCCCTTGGTGTAGTTGCACTATAGAACTTCTTCCATGGTTGACCGAGTGGCAGCAGTGCTTGGTGTGCTGCACTGAAAACTGCAGCTGTGCCAGTTCCGGTATTGTGCGCTCACCAGGCAACGTTCTGTCCACAGTGAAAGACGGCCAGGGGGCCAATCACACGGGCAGGGTTGAGAGCAGCACCAGTCCAGTGACCACCTGCAAAACGCACACAAGGCGCAGGGTTGCACGGGAGAAAAAATGATGTAGGGAGCTGCATGCGTTTGCCTGAGTGCCGGGCAGTGTTGCCACCTTTGTGTGTGAAGTGCCTGGTGTCCGGGTCAAGCAGCTAGGTTTGACGTTTAGGGTTTACAGGGTTAGGTTTTGAATTTAAACCCTAAACCCTAACCCTGAACCCCTTGCAGGATGACAGCATTGGAGGCAGCTCGGAGTGCGGCAGTCAGCAGACCCTCCAGCAGCAGTTCGTCAGCAATGGGATCAAGATCACACCGATTGTGAAAATCTTGCATGTGCGCTTTACAGCTAGCCAGCTACTGCGCCCACCTGTGCCAGCGCAGGCCACCAGGGACAGGCCGACCACCAGAGGTGTGAAGCTGCCATGTCCTGGCTTTGCCACACCGCAGGCGTACACCACACTGATCAGGGTGAAGGTCATCACAACCTCCCAGCCAAACAGCTGGCCACGGGTCAGCTCAGAGGGGATCAGCTTGTCATCAAAGCAGCCTGCAGCAGCAACACACACAAAGAACACGAGGTCTGTTGGCTGAGATGTTTGCTGCTGGGGTTGACTCTCAGCAGAACAAACTGCTTTACAAAACCAGCTGATAAATGTGCAGGTAATGCGTAGCTGCCCTAGCAGTGCTTGTGGAAGTGCATCTTTCGGCAACCAAAGCGTCAAGCCAGACGGCGCGTTCAGCTGGACGAACAATGTCTATGTTGCGCCGGCGCACTCACCAGGTGCTCCATCTCCCATGCCGATGTGGGTCTTGGGCATCAGGCCAGACACCATCAGGGCGCCAAAGATGCCTCCAACGATCTGCACAAGCAGCACATGCGTAAAGATTTCGGGAGCTGACGGAATATTCCTGTGGACTATGGGTGGTGATCAATGCACTGTTGTGTTGTTGTGCTGGTTGTGTAATTCACTTTTCAACCCGGGCCGCCATGTCTTACCTGGAGTGTGATGTACAGGATGCTGTGCAAGATGGGATAGAACCCACAGATAAGGGTACTGAAAGTTACGGCAGGGTTCAAGTGGCCACCTGCAGGATGAAACGGCAGCACACAGGCGGGTAATGTTCAGTTGCTGCAGTGGAGGGGGTGACTACCATAGTGGAGGAGAGCCCGTGATGCTGTCAGCGCTTCAAGTTACGTGACCAACTGTGTACTGCAGCGGTGCTAGGCAACGACAGCACGACCGTGCCTTACCAGAGATATTGGCAGCTGTGTAGATCCAGATGGCCAAGGCCAGACCATTCACCCAAGGTCCGTGCACCTTGTCGGCCACAGTGGAGCCCAGGAAAGTGAAGATCATCACGCCAATGAACTCGACCAGCAGGGAGACGATGAACGTCTTGCTGGTGATTGGCTGCAGCAACGGCAACGGCAGCAGGACAGTTGATCACTGCAAGCACGCGCGCTCATTGAGCCGAAGAACTGCGTGGTGTTGAACGGAAGCCAGTTGCGAGCGCAGCCGGATCCCACACGGCGTCTGTTGCATCACTGATAGTCCCGTAGATCTGCTGATGCACCGGCAGACCATGCACTGCTCATGCTCAGTACACCATCCGACACCACGCATGCTATAACAGAATGACTTCATGCGTCTATGCAGCATTGAGCAGCCGCCTGAAGAGGGAGCTCATCCCAGCACAGCTGGCTTGAGCATGACACCCCTCGAGCTAGATGGCCGAAACAACGCACAAAAGCTTTGATGGTTCCCGTAAGAGCCAACCTGGTAGTTTGCGAACACGGTGTCGCTGTCGACCTTGCCCATTGTGCCTTCTACGACCTGCTGCTGTCTAGTGCTGCCGGGTTGTGCTTTAGGCGTTCGAAAACAATTGCTTACGCTAGTAGTGATGCTGTGGGTTGCAAGAGAGCAATGTGCACTGCACCGCGGCTCCGGCAGGAAAAACCCCAGGTTTTAGCAGTACTGCCGCCTGAACAGCGATGCAAGCGCATAGCAGCTTCAACAACGACGCCAACATGATGTTGTCTGACTTCTGGCCCTTGGACACCTCAAGTCCCTACTGCGGTGATCGCTTTGGCAGCAAGTAGTCAGACCGTCACTGGGACCACAGGCTTGAAATGCAGGGACAGATGGGAGGGGTCTACACACAGCTGGCTAGGGCTAACAAGTACCTACCAGATCGTACAGGCAGCTGCAGTGCTTGCCTTGAGTGTCTGCACAGCAGCTGCATGTGAAAAATGGGGTCTGTCAGCTGAAAATGGCCAGGAGGGGACCAGCAGCTGCTGCCTCAACAACATGCTGTAACAGCAGCTGCATGGCTTGTGCACCCACCCACGCACCAGCAGGGAGCTGACTCTCAAGCAGCTTTTTGAACGCCAACAGCAGCAGCGAGGCCAGGCTGTCTCAGTCTCCAACAAACTGTCTCACAACAAGGCAACAGCAGCAGCTCACAACCCAGCGCTGATCAGGCAACACACAGGCACATATGCCCCTGGGATTCAAATCTTGATTGCTCTATCCAGCTGTAAGCTGCTCTGGAGCTTTGAACGCAAACCTCACTTTCTCATTCAACGGCCATAATGTCGTCCGAACTGCCATGGGGCAAAAGGGCCCAGTTGCGCCCTAGCAGGGCCCCATAGGGATTCTTTGTTACGGAAAAGCATTTCTCTGCACTTGTCGACCCAAGACAGCAGCGGTGACCTTCCACCTGGCTTACTTCTGCCGAACTGAAGGTCTCACATGTGTGACCACCCCCCTGATTAAACCCCATTTGAACCCTAGCCCCAGCCCATTGGGCACTGCTGCTTCAGTGCTTTCAAATGCACCCTGTTGCTGTTTTCAACCACGCGCAGGGCACCAGCTAAGGAGGAGCCTGTGCACAGCGGTCACAACCGCCACACCCCGGCCACCAGGAAGTCATGCGTCGTGGCTTGCGCCCAGGCTCTCGTCGACGGCAAGGTCGATTATGGCCTTGCCGGCAGACTATATAAGAAGGTGCGCAAGCAGCTTGGTGGTGACAAGCTGGCAGAGGATCCCAAGCCTGTATTGAAGGGCAGATGGGACCACTTTGTGGAGTACGGTGACGTCGAGGACAACCTCCGCACAGGCCGCCCTGTCCTTATCAGCAGAGAAGATGCCCTAACAGCTAGTACAGCCATCAAGGCAGGAAGGCTGCACACAAAGACCCGCAAAGGACACACCATCACCCTGATATCCTACTTCACCACAGTGCGGCAGGCGACGGTGGAGTCTGATGCTGTCAAGGGTGTCATGCAGAAATACAACTGCACCCCCCACCAGCTGTACAACGCCATGATGAGGGAGGATCCCAACCTCGGGCGGCGCAGTTTTGCGTTGAAGTACCGGCTGACAGAAAAGGAGAAAGCTGCCCGGAAAAGCTTCTGCAAGCAGCTGCTGGCAGAGTGGAACGTCGCACAGGCGTTGCTGAATGCAATCCTAGCTAGGATTGTGCAGTGCGACGAGGGCCGCTGGACATACAACACCTACACCCATGCGCATGTCAGGGCATATGTGGACCTGCAGCACCTCCCCCTGCACGACTACGTGTCGCTGCCAACGATCAAGGGGGACAAGCAGCAGACAGTTCACTTCTTCATATGCGTGTCAGCACACCCCAGCTTCAGCGACAAGAACGGCTTGGTGTACTATGAACTCACCACAGGCACCACCCACATCCTCCGCTGGTTCAACAAGCTTGGGCAAGAAGGCAAAGAGCCCTTTGTCTACCAGGTGAGCACAGTTACAAATTGACCAGCTGGTTTCCAAAGGCATCAGCAGCAGTTGCTGCTGCTGCTCCCACCCCAGCACACAGCTTCTCAATGTGAGGCTTGCCAGAAAGCTCGTAGCTGGCAGTAAAAACAACACCCTTATGCTGCGATGCATATTCAACAGCTGCCATAACAATATCTGGTGCCGCGAGGTCTGCATGATGCGCGCGTACGAGCGCCAGGCGGCGCTCGCAGCATACCTTGTTGCACTTGAAATCACGCTCAAATGCCTTATTCTTGCAACCATCCCTGAAGTGATAAGAATCGTCAACTTGTAGATACACGTCGCGCTTCCAGTTGTAGAAATCAATGCGACCATGGCAATCGGTCAAGTGCACCTGCCAACACCACTCCTGTGACTGCTGCTGCTGCGCAACTAGCTGCATGAACTTCCACTCTGCAGGGGGGATAACAGGACGGCCAGCAGCCTCCCATGCCCCACTTTCATAAGTGCAGAAGCAGCACATGAGTGCGACAGGCTTGCGCACAGCGTCAGGGGTGCACAACTTGAAGTGTTGCACCTTGTCCCGACACTCCGTAGTGCACCACATGAACTGCTGCTTCTTCTCTGACTTGAGCAACTTATACTCATTGCCAGCACGGTCCACCCACGTCACTGCTCTGTTGTGTGGCTTCTTCACCCTGATCCCCCCCAGTTGATGTGCTGCCAAGGCCTTCCTCATCAATGCCTCCCTCCCTTTGCTGTTGCCGTGCTGTTGCTCCGCCATGCCGTGACCTGCAGAGGAAGGATGGAGCAGACGCAGCAAGCACTGTTACTGATGAGGTAGCTGACAACCTGTACAAGATGGTGGAGAAGTTTAGGAATGTGACTGGTGAGGACCCCATCATCATGATGGACAACGTCCGCATACAGGCCAACATCCCGGATAAGATCATCGAGTCCCGCTACGGCACCATCACCCTGCCTGAAGGCTGCCGCCTTCGCTTCCCCCCCCACAGCTCAGACATTGATCAGCTGGTGGAGCACTCCATTGGTGCAGTCAAGGGAGCAGCAACAGACAAGGTGTTTGATGAATGCTGCCATGGGGTTGTGTTCTCGGGTGAGTCCCTGCGGCGCATCTTCAAGGGTGTGTTTAAGAGGTTTGAGAAGGGGGAGCTGTACCACCGGGGGGTGGAGCGCAACATGCGCAAGCTGCCCACTGTGTTGAGGATTATCGCATCCGGAGAGGATGAGTGGTTCACAGATCCAGATGGCAAGCAGCACCATGGCAGCAACGGCGACTGGCCGAATGCAGGCGACCGCTAAGGCGTCAGCGCATGCAGCAGATGCAGCAGCAGCATGGCAGCAGTTTGCTGTCCAAGCCTGCACATGGCTGCGCATGGGGTGTGTGTTCCCAGGGTATGCCACCTATAGGGTTTAGGGTTCAGCTGCAGCCACTGCTGTGGTGAGCATCAGTGTCTTCATGATCTGTGGCCAGTGCATCCGCTGAGCTAACAAGATGTAGTGCAGCCTGTGTTTATTCAAAGCACAGCCCTCAATGTAGTTGTTGCAAGTTTGATCAATGTAGTTATCAGGGTTGTGTGTGAGAGAGGGTGTTGGAAGTGCCACTGGCCCCCACCCAGGTGTACTGTTGGGCAGGCAGCACACATAGCAGCTGTCCAATCATTGATTCTGTCACATAAACTGGTATGTGTGTTGAGAGTTTGCAGCTTAGATGCCCCATCTTTACCTCATTGTGCTTGAGACAGGCACTACTGGGAGTTATGTCATGTCAACTGTGCCTGGTATTGCACTGTTAGCAGCTGTGCTTTCACAGCTGTGCAACCAGGCATGATCGAGGCCGAATGCTATAATATTGAGTACGAAACGAGTTCATTTGCTGCGCAAGGAAAGCAACCTGGAAGCATCCAAGCCAACTTCACCCCTGTTCAAAGGCCAATGGTCCGCGCTTACATCAACATCACCCTCTGTAGCAACGTCAGTTTGTAGTAAATCAAGCATTCAACGAACAGCAGGCGTCTGGAGAGCAGCCGGTGCCCACAGCAGGAACAGCAAGCAATCTGCAGAGACTGCCAGCTTTCCAGGTGTGGCGGGCTTGTCGCGATAAGGCCAGTGCCAGTGTGACGTGCTTGACAGGTCCTCTTAAAGCATTCATAAGTCATTCATTTTGCTTTCGAGAGCTGCACGCAAGCCCTTTGGAAGTTTCGCGCCAGACATCACTAGCATCTGCTCAAGTCTGAAGTCAGCTGAGGCGTCTATGGCCCCGCTGCACCAGATAGACTCTCACAATGCACAAAAACACACATTTTGGTACACGCACCGCTGCGGATTATGCAGGTCCGCGACACCAGCCTGCCTGGAACGCTGCAGCAAGATGGGCAAAAACAAGCGCAGCAGAGCGAGTGACAAGTGAGTGCGATCAGATCTGCCCAGGTAGCACTGCAGCCTGGCACAGCTTGCGGGCGAGCAGCTGCACCAACGGCGAAAGTCAACCAACCTTCGCTTTGGCAGCAAGTAGTCAGACCGTCACTGGGACCACAGGCTTGAAATGCAGGGACAGATGGGAGGGGTCTACACACAGCTGGCTAGGGCTAACAAGTACCTACCAGATCGTACAGGCAGCTGCAGTGCTTGCCTTGAGTGTCTGCACAGCAGCTGCATGTGAAAAATGGGGTCTGTCAGCTGAAAATGGCCAGGAGGGGACCAGCAGCTGCTGCCTCAACAACATGCTGTAACAGCAGCTGCATGGCTTGTGCACCCACCCACGCACCAGCAGGGAGCTGACTCTCAAGCAGCTTTTTGAACGCCAACAGCAGCAGCGAGGCCAGGCTGTCTCAGTCTCCAACAAACTGTCTCACAACAAGGCAACAGCAGCAGCTCACAACCCAGCGCTGATCAGGCAACACACAGGCACATATGCCCCTGGGATTCAAATCTTGATTGCTCTATCCAGCTGTAAGCTGCTCTGGAGCTTTGAACGCAAACCTCACTTTCTCATTCAACGGCCATAATGTCGTCCGAACTGCCATGGGGCAAAAGGGCCCAGTTGCGCCCTAGCAGGGCCCCATAGGGATTCTTTGTTACGGAAAAGCATTTCTCTGCACTTGTCGACCCAAGACAGCAGCGGTGACCTTCCACCTGGCTTACTTCTGCCGAACTGAAGGTCTCACATGTGTGACCACCCCCCTGATTAAACCCCATTTGAACCCTAGCCCCAGCCCATTGGGCACTGCTGCTTCAGTGCTTTCAAATGCACCCTGTTGCTGTTTTCAACCACGCGCAGGGCACCAGCTAAGGAGGAGCCTGTGCACAGCGGTCACAACCGCCACACCCCGGCCACCAGGAAGTCATGCGTCGTGGCTTGCGCCCAGGCTCTCGTCGACGGCAAGGTCGATTATGGCCTTGCCGGCAGACTATATAAGAAGGTGCGCAAGCAGCTTGGTGGTGACAAGCTGGCAGAGGATCCCAAGCCTGTATTGAAGGGCAGATGGGACCACTTTGTGGAGTACGGTGACGTCGAGGACAACCTCCGCACAGGCCGCCCTGTCCTTATCAGCAGAGAAGATGCCCTAACAGCTAGTACAGCCATCAAGGCAGGAAGGCTGCACACAAAGACCCGCAAAGGACACACCATCACCCTGATATCCTACTTCACCACAGTGCGGCAGGCGACGGTGGAGTCTGATGCTGTCAAGGGTGTCATGCAGAAATACAACTGCACCCCCCACCAGCTGTACAACGCCATGATGAGGGAGGATCCCAACCTCGGGCGGCGCAGTTTTGCGTTGAAGTACCGGCTGACAGAAAAGGAGAAAGCTGCCCGGAAAAGCTTCTGCAAGCAGCTGCTGGCAGAGTGGAACGTCGCACAGGCGTTGCTGAATGCAATCCTAGCTAGGATTGTGCAGTGCGACGAGGGCCGCTGGACATACAACACCTACACCCATGCGCATGTCAGGGCATATGTGGACCTGCAGCACCTCCCCCTGCACGACTACGTGTCGCTGCCAACGATCAAGGGGGACAAGCAGCAGACAGTTCACTTCTTCATATGCGTGTCAGCACACCCCAGCTTCAGCGACAAGAACGGCTTGGTGTACTATGAACTCACCACAGGCACCACCCACATCCTCCGCTGGTTCAACAAGCTTGGGCAAGAAGGCAAAGAGCCCTTTGTCTACCAGGTGAGCACAGTTACAAATTGACCAGCTGGTTTCCAAAGGCATCAGCAGCAGTTGCTGCTGCTGCTCCCACCCCAGCACACAGCTTCTCAATGTGAGGCTTGCCAGAAAGCTCGTAGCTGGCAGTAAAAACAACACCCTTATGCTGCGATGCATATTCAACAGCTGCCATAACAATATCTGGTGCCGCGAGGTCTGCATGATGCGCGCGTACGAGCGCCAGGCGGCGCTCGCAGCATACCTTGTTGCACTTGAAATCACGCTCAAATGCCTTATTCTTGCAACCATCCCTGAAGTGATAAGAATCGTCAACTTGTAGATACACGTCGCGCTTCCAGTTGTAGAAATCAATGCGACCATGGCAATCGGTCAAGTGCACCTGCCAACACCACTCCTGTGACTGCTGCTGCTGCGCAACTAGCTGCATGAACTTCCACTCTGCAGGGGGGATAACAGGACGGCCAGCAGCCTCCCATGCCCCACTTTCATAAGTGCAGAAGCAGCACATGAGTGCGACAGGCTTGCGCACAGCGTCAGGGGTGCACAACTTGAAGTGTTGCACCTTGTCCCGACACTCCGTAGTGCACCACATGAACTGCTGCTTCTTCTCTGACTTGAGCAACTTATACTCATTGCCAGCACGGTCCACCCACGTCACTGCTCTGTTGTGTGGCTTCTTCACCCTGATCCCCCCCAGTTGATGTGCTGCCAAGGCCTTCCTCATCAATGCCTCCCTCCCTTTGCTGTTGCCGTGCTGTTGCTCCGCCATGCCGTGACCTGCAGAGGAAGGATGGAGCAGACGCAGCAAGCACTGTTACTGATGAGGTAGCTGACAACCTGTACAAGATGGTGGAGAAGTTTAGGAATGTGACTGGTGAGGACCCCATCATCATGATGGACAACGTCCGCATACAGGCCAACATCCCGGATAAGATCATCGAGTCCCGCTACGGCACCATCACCCTGCCTGAAGGCTGCCGCCTTCGCTTCCCCCCCCACAGCTCAGACATTGATCAGCTGGTGGAGCACTCCATTGGTGCAGTCAAGGGAGCAGCAACAGACAAGGTGTTTGATGAATGCTGCCATGGGGTTGTGTTCTCGGGTGAGTCCCTGCGGCGCATCTTCAAGGGTGTGTTTAAGAGGTTTGAGAAGGGGGAGCTGTACCACCGGGGGTGGAGCGCAACATGCGCAAGCTGCCCACTGTGTTGAGGATTATCGCATCCGGAGAGGATGAGTGGTTCACAGATCCAGATGGCAAGCAGCACCATGGCAGCAACGGCGACTGGCCGAATGCAGGCGACCGCTAAGGCGTCAGCGCATGCAGCAGATGCAGCAGCAGCATGGCAGCAGTTTGCTGTCCAAGCCTGCACATGGCTGCGCATGGGGTGTGTGTTCCCAGGGTATGCCACCTATAGGTTTAGGGTTCAGCTGCAGCCACTGCTGTGGTGAGCATCAGTGTCTTCATGATCTGTGGCCAGTGCATCCGCTGAGCTAACAAGATGTAGTGCAGCCTGTGTTTATTCAAAGCACAGCCCTCAATGTAGTTGTTGCAAGTTTGATCAATGTAGTTATCAGGGTTGTGTGTGAGAGAGGGTGTTGGAAGTGCCACTGGCCCCCACCCAGGTGTACTGTTGGGCAGGCAGCACACATAGCAGCTGTCCAATCATTGATTCTGTCACATAAACTGGTATGTGTGTTGAGAGTTTGCAGCTTAGATGCCCCATCTTTACCTCATTGTGCTTGAGACAGGCACTACTGGGAGTTATGTCATGTCAACTGTGCCTGGTATTGCACTGTTAGCAGCTGTGCTTTCACAGCTGTGCAACCAGGCATGATCGAGGCCGAATGCTATAATATTGAGTACGAAACGAGTTCATTTGCTGCGCAAGGAAAGCAACCTGGAAGCATCCAAGCCAACTTCACCCCTGTTCAAAGGCCAATGGTCCGCGCTTACATCAACATCACCCTCTGTAGCAACGTCAGTTTGTAGTAAATCAAGCATTCAACGAACAGCAGGCGTCTGGAGAGCAGCCGGTGCCCACAGCAGGAACAGCAAGCAATCTGCAGAGACTGCCAGCTTTCCAGGTGTGGCGGGCTTGTCGCGATAAGGCCAGTGCCAGTGTGACGTGCTTGACAGGTCCTCTTAAAGCATTCATAAGTCATTCATTTTGCTTTCGAGAGCTGCACGCAAGCCCTTTGGAAGTTTCGCGCCAGACATCACTAGCATCTGCTCAAGTCTGAAGTCAGCTGAGGCGTCTATGGCCCCGCTGCACCAGATAGACTCTCACAATGCACAAAAACACACATTTTGGTACACGCACCGCTGCGGATTATGCAGGTCCGCGACACCAGCCTGCCTGGAACGCTGCAGCAAGATGGGCAAAAACAAGCGCAGCAGAGCGAGTGACAAGTGAGTGCGATCAGATCTGCCCAGGTAGCACTGCAGCCTGGCACAGCTTGCGGGCGAGCAGCTGCACCAACGGCGAAAGTCAACCAACCTTCTGAAGGTCTCACATGTGTGACCACCCCCCTGATTAAACCCCATTTGAACCCTAGCCCCAGCCCATTGGGCACTGCTGCTTCAGTGCTTTCAAATGCACCCTGTTGCTGTTTTCAACCACGCGCAGGGCACCAGCTAAGGAGGAGCCTGTGCACAGCGGTCACAACCGCCACACCCCGGCCACCAGGAAGTCATGCGTCGTGGCTTGCGCCCAGGCTCTCGTCGACGGCAAGGTCGATTATGGCCTTGCCGGCAGACTATATAAGAAGGTGCGCAAGCAGCTTGGTGGTGACAAGCTGGCAGAGGATCCCAAGCCTGTATTGAAGGGCAGATGGGACCACTTTGTGGAGTACGGTGACGTCGAGGACAACCTCCGCACAGGCCGCCCTGTCCTTATCAGCAGAGAAGATGCCCTAACAGCTAGTACAGCCATCAAGGCAGGAAGGCTGCACACAAAGACCCGCAAAGGACACACCATCACCCTGATATCCTACTTCACCACAGTGCGGCAGGCGACGGTGGAGTCTGATGCTGTCAAGGGTGTCATGCAGAAATACAACTGCACCCCCCACCAGCTGTACAACGCCATGATGAGGGAGGATCCCAACCTCGGGCGGCGCAGTTTTGCGTTGAAGTACCGGCTGACAGAAAAGGAGAAAGCTGCCCGGAAAAGCTTCTGCAAGCAGCTGCTGGCAGAGTGGAACGTCGCACAGGCGTTGCTGAATGCAATCCTAGCTAGGATTGTGCAGTGCGACGAGGGCCGCTGGACATACAACACCTACACCCATGCGCATGTCAGGGCATATGTGGACCTGCAGCACCTCCCCCTGCACGACTACGTGTCGCTGCCAACGATCAAGGGGGACAAGCAGCAGACAGTTCACTTCTTCATATGCGTGTCAGCACACCCCAGCTTCAGCGACAAGAACGGCTTGGTGTACTATGAACTCACCACAGGCACCACCCACATCCTCCGCTGGTTCAACAAGCTTGGGCAAGAAGGCAAAGAGCCCTTTGTCTACCAGGTGAGCACAGTTACAAATTGACCAGCTGGTTTCCAAAGGCATCAGCAGCAGTTGCTGCTGCTGCTCCCACCCCAGCACACAGCTTCTCAATGTGAGGCTTGCCAGAAAGCTCGTAGCTGGCAGTAAAAAACAACACCCTTATGCTGCGATGCATATTCAACAGCTGCCATAACAATATCTGGTGCCGCGAGGTCTGCATGATGCGCGCGTACGAGCGCCAGGCGGCGCTCGCAGCATACCTTGTTGCACTTGAAATCACGCTCAAATGCCTTATTCTTGCAACCATCCCTGAAGTGATAAGAATCGTCAACTTGTAGATACACGTCGCGCTTCCAGTTGTAGAAATCAATGCGACCATGGCAATCGGTCAAGTGCACCTGCCAACACCACTCCTGTGACTGCTGCTGCTGCGCAACTAGCTGCATGAACTTCCACTCTGCAGGGGGATAACAGGACGGCCAGCAGCCTCCCATGCCCCACTTTCATAAGTGCAGAAGCAGCACATGAGTGCGACAGGCTTGCGCACAGCGTCAGGGGTGCACAACTTGAAGTGTTGCACCTTGTCCCGACACTCCGTAGTGCACCACATGAACTGCTGCTTCTTCTCTGACTTGAGCAACTTATACTCATTGCCAGCACGGTCCACCCACGTCACTGCTCTGTTGTGTGGCTTCTTCACCCTGATCCCCCCCAGTTGATGTGCTGCCAAGGCCTTCCTCATCAATGCCTCCCTCCCTTTGCTGTTGCCGTGCTGTTGCTCCGCCATGCCGTGACCTGCAGAGGAAGGATGGAGCAGACGCAGCAAGCACTGTTACTGATGAGGTAGCTGACAACCTGTACAAGATGGTGGAGAAGTTTAGGAATGTGACTGGTGAGGACCCCATCATCATGATGGACAACGTCCGCATACAGGCCAACATCCCGATAAGATCATCGAGTCCCGCTACGGCACCATCACCCTGCCTGAAGGCTGCCGCCTTCGCTTCCCCCCCCACAGCTCAGACATTGATCAGCTGGTGGAGCACTCCATTGGTGCAGTCAAGGGAGCAGCAACAGACAAGGTGTTTGATGAATGCTGCCATGGGGTTGTGTTCTCGGGTGAGTCCCTGCGGCGCATCTTCAAGGTGTGTTTAAGAGGTTTGAGAAGGGGAGCTGTACCACCGGGGGTGGAGCGCAACATGCAAGCTGCCCACTGTGTTGAGGATTATCGCATCCGGAGAGGATGAGTGGTTCACAGATCCAGATGGCAAGCAGCACCATGGCAGCAACGGCGACTGCCGAATGCAGGCGACCGCTAAGGCGTCAGCGCATGCAGCAGATGCAGCAGCAGCATGGCAGCAGTTTGCTGTCCAAGCCTGCACATGGCTGCGCATGGGGTGTGTGTTCCCAGGGTATGCCACCTATAGGGTTTAGGGTTCAGCTGCAGCCACTGCTGTGGTGAGCATCAGTGTCTTCATGATCTGTGGCCAGTGCATCCGCTGAGCTAACAAGATGTAGTGCAGCCTGTGTTTATTCAAAGCACAGCCCTCAATGTAGTTGTTGCAAGTTTGATCAATGTAGTTATCAGGGTTGTGTGTGAGAGAGGGTGTTGGAAGTGCCACTGGCCCCCACCCAGGTGTACTGTTGGGCAGGCAGCACACATAGCAGCTGTCCAATCATTGATTCTGTCACATAAACTGGTATGTGTGTTGAGAGTTTGCAGCTTAGATGCCCCATCTTTACCTCATTGTGCTTGAGACAGGCACTACTGGAGTTATGTCATGTCAACTGTGCCTGGTATTGCACTGTTAGCAGCTGTGCTTTCACAGCTGTGCAACCAGGCATGATCGAGGCCGAATGCTATAATATTGAGTACGAAACGAGTTCATTTGCTGCGCAAGGAAAGCAACCTGGAAGCATCCAAGCCAACTTCACCCCTGTTCAAAGGCCAATGGTCCGCGCTTACATCAACATCACCCTCTGTAGCAACGTCAGTTTGTAGTAAATCAAGCATTCAACGAACAGCAGGCGTCTGAGAGCAGCCGGTGCCCACAGCAGGAACAGCAAGCAATCTGCAGAGACTGCCAGCTTTCCAGGTGTGGCGGGCTTGTCGCGATAAGGCCAGTGCCAGTGTGACGTGCTTGACAGGTCCTCTTAAAGCATTCAGAAGTCATTCATTTTGCTTTCGAGAGCTGCACGCAAGCCCTTTGGAAGTTTCGCGCCAGACATCACTAGCATCTGCTCAAGTCTGAAGTCAGCTGAGGCGTCTATGGCCCGCTGCACCGATAGACTCTCACAATGCACAAAAACACACCTTTTGGTACACGCACCGCTGCGGATTATGCAGGTCCGCGACACCAGCCGCCTGGAACGCTGCAGCAAGATGGGCAAAAACAAGCGCAGCAGAGCGAGTGACAAGTGAGTGCGATCAGATCTGCCCAGGTAGCACTGCAGCCTGGCACAGCTTGCGGGCGAGCAGCTGCACCAACGGCGAAAGTCAACCAACCTTTGAAGGTCTCACATGTGTGACCACCCCCCACCGATTGAGTAACCCCATTTGAACCCTAGCCCCAGCCCATTGGGGCACTGCTGCTTCAGGGCTTTCAAATGCACCCTGTTGCTGTTTTCAACCACGCGCAGGGCACCAGCTAAGGAGGAGCCTGTGCACAGCGGTCCACAAGCACCGCCACAACCCGGCCACCAGGATCATGCGTCGTGGCTTGCGCCCAGGCTCTCGTCGACGGCAAGTCGATTATGGCCTTGCCGGCAGACTATATCAAGGTGCGCAAGCAGCTTGGTGGTGACAAGCTGGCAGAGATCCAAGCCTGTATTGAAGGGCAATGGGACCACTTTGTGGAGTACGGTGACGTCGAGACAACCTCCGCACAGGCCGCCCTGTCCTTATCAGCAGAGAAGATGCCCTAACAGCTAGACCCCATCAAGGCAGGAAGGCTGCACACAAAGACCCGCAAAGGGACACACCATCACCCTGATATCCTACTTCACCACAGTGCGGCAGGCGACGGTGGAGTCTGATGCTGTCAAGGGTGTCATGCAGAATACACTGCACCCCCCACCAGCTGTACAACGCCATGATGAGGGAGGATCCCAACCTCGGGCGGCGCAGTTTTGCGTTGAAGTACCGGCTGACAGAAAAGAGAAAGCTGCCCGGAAAAGCTTCTGCAAGCAGCT
>VIIQ02000738.1:0-15342 GCA_007449985.2 Desmodesmus armatus
ACAAGGCGCAGGGTTGCACGGGAGAAAAAATGATGTAGGGAGCTGCATGCGTTTGCCTGAGTGCCGGGCAGTGTTGCACCTTTGTGTGTGAAGTGCCTGGTGTCCGGTCAAGCAGCTAGGTTTGACGACGTTTAGGGTTTACAGGGTAGGTTTTGAATTTAAACCCTAAACCCTAACCCTGAAACCCTTGCAGGATGACAGCATTGGAGGCAGCTCGGAGTGCGGCAGTCAGCAGACCCTCCAGCAGCAGTTCGTCAGCAATGGGATCAAGATCACAACCGATTGTGAAAATCTTGCATGTGCGCTTTACAGCTAGCCAGCTACTGCGCCCACCTGTGCCAGCGCAGGCCACCAGGGACAGGCCGACCACCAGAGGTGTGAAGCTGCCATGTCCTGGCTTTGCCACACCGCAGGCGTACACCACACTGATCAGGGTGAAGGTCATCACAACCTCCCAGCAAACAGCTGGCCACGGGTCAGCTCAGAGGGGATCAGCTTGTCATCAAAGCAGCCTGCAGCAGCAACACACACAAAGAACACGAGGTCTGTTGGCTGAGATGTTTGCTGCTGGGTTGACTCTCAGCAGAACAAACTGCTTTACAAAACCAGCTGATAAATGTGCAGGTAATGCGTAGCTGCCCTAGCAGTGCTTGTGGAAGTGCATCTTTCGGCAACCAAAGCGTCAAGCCAGACGGCGCGTTCAGCTGGACGAACAATGTCTATGTTGCGCCGGCGCACTCACCAGGTGCTCCATCTCCCATGCCGATGTGGGTCTTGGGCATCAGGCCAGACACCATCAGGGCGCCAAAGATGCCTCCAACGATCTGCACAAGCAGCACATGCGTAAAGATTTCGGGAGCTGACGGAATATTCCTGTGGACTATGGGTGGTGATCAATGCACTGTTGTGTTGTTGTGCTGGTTGTGTAATTCACTTTTCAACCCGGGCCGCCATGTCTTACCTGGAGTGTGATGTACAGGATGCTGTGCAAGATGGGATAGAACCCACAGATAAGGTACTGAAAGTTACGGCAGGGTTCAAGTGGCCACCTGCAGGATGAAACGGCAGCACACAGGCGGGTAATGTTCAGTTGCTGCAGTGGAGGGGGTGACTACCATAGTGGAGGAGAGCCCGTGATGCTGTCAGCGCTTCAAGTTACGTGACCAACTGTGTACTGCAGCGGTGCTAGGCAACGACAGCACGACCGTGCCTTACCAGAGATATTGGCAGCTGTGTAGATCCAGATGGCCAAGGCCAGACCATTCACCCAAGGTCCGTGCACCTTGTCGGCCACAGTGGAGCCCAGGAAAGTGAAGATCATCACGCCAATGAACTCGACCAGCAGGGAGACGATGAACGTCTTGCTGGTGATTGGCTGCAGCAACGGCAACGGCAGCAGGACAGTTGATCACTGCAAGCACGCGCGCTCATTGAGCCGAAGAACTGCGTGGTGTTGAACGGAAGCCAGTTGCGAGCGCAGCCGGATCCCACACGGCGTCTGTTGCATCACTGATAGTCCCGTAGATCTGCTGATGCACCGGCAGACCATGCACTGCTCATGCTCAGTACACCATCCGACACCACGCATGCTATAACAGAATGACTTCATGCGTCTATGCAGCATTGAGCAGCCGCCTGAAGAGGGAGCTCATCCCAGCACAGCTGGCTTGAGCATGACACCCCTCGAGCTAGATGGCCGAAACAACGCACAAAAGCTTTGATGGTTCCCGTAAGAGCCAACCTGGTAGTTTGCGAACACGGTGTCGCTGTCGACCTTGCCCATTGTGCCTTCTACGACCTGCTGCTGTCTAGTGCTGCCGGGTTGTGCTTTAGGCGTTCGAAAACAATTGCTTACGCTAGTAGTGATGCTGTGGGTTGCAAGAGAGCAATGTGCACTGCACCGCGGCTCCGGCAGGAAAAACCCCAGGTTTTAGCAGTACTGCCGCCTGAACAGCGATGCAAGCGCATAGCAGCTTCAACAACGACGCCAACATGATGTTGTCTGACTTCTGGCCCTTGGACACCTCAAGTCCCTACTGCGGTGATCGCTTTGGCAGCAAGTAGTCAGACCGTCACTGGGACCACAGGCTTGAAATGCAGGGACAGATGGGAGGGGTCTACACACAGCTGGCTAGGGCTAACAAGTACCTACCAGATCGTACAGGCAGCTGCAGTGCTTGCCTTGAGTGTCTGCACAGCAGCTGCATGTGAAAAATGGGGTCTGTCAGCTGAAAATGGCCAGGAGGGGACCAGCAGCTGCTGCCTCAACAACATGCTGTAACAGCAGCTGCATGGCTTGTGCACCCACCCACGCACCAGCAGGGAGCTGACTCTCAAGCAGCTTTTTGAACGCCAACAGCAGCAGCGAGGCCAGGCTGTCTCAGTCTCCAACAAACTGTCTCACAACAAGGCAACAGCAGCAGCTCACAACCCAGCGCTGATCAGGCAACACACAGGCACATATGCCCCTGGGATTCAAATCTTGATTGCTCTATCCAGCTGTAAGCTGCTCTGGAGCTTTGAACGCAAACCTCACTTTCTCATTCAACGGCCATAATGTCGTCCGAACTGCCATGGGGCAAAAGGGCCCAGTTGCGCCCTAGCAGGGCCCCATAGGGATTCTTTGTTACGGAAAAGCATTTCTCTGCACTTGTCGACCCAAGACAGCAGCGGTGACCTTCCACCTGGCTTACTTCTGCCGAACTGAAGGTCTCACATGTGTGACCACCCCCCTGATTAAACCCCATTTGAACCCTAGCCCCAGCCCATTGGGCACTGCTGCTTCAGTGCTTTCAAATGCACCCTGTTGCTGTTTTCAACCACGCGCAGGGCACCAGCTAAGGAGGAGCCTGTGCACAGCGGTCACAACCGCCACACCCCGGCCACCAGGAAGTCATGCGTCGTGGCTTGCGCCCAGGCTCTCGTCGACGGCAAGGTCGATTATGGCCTTGCCGGCAGACTATATAAGAAGGTGCGCAAGCAGCTTGGTGGTGACAAGCTGGCAGAGGATCCCAAGCCTGTATTGAAGGGCAGATGGGACCACTTTGTGGAGTACGGTGACGTCGAGGACAACCTCCGCACAGGCCGCCCTGTCCTTATCAGCAGAGAAGATGCCCTAACAGCTAGTACAGCCATCAAGGCAGGAAGGCTGCACACAAAGACCCGCAAAGGACACACCATCACCCTGATATCCTACTTCACCACAGTGCGGCAGGCGACGGTGGAGTCTGATGCTGTCAAGGGTGTCATGCAGAAATACAACTGCACCCCCCACCAGCTGTACAACGCCATGATGAGGGAGGATCCCAACCTCGGGCGGCGCAGTTTTGCGTTGAAGTACCGGCTGACAGAAAAGGAGAAAGCTGCCCGGAAAAGCTTCTGCAAGCAGCTGCTGGCAGAGTGGAACGTCGCACAGGCGTTGCTGAATGCAATCCTAGCTAGGATTGTGCAGTGCGACGAGGGCCGCTGGACATACAACACCTACACCCATGCGCATGTCAGGGCATATGTGGACCTGCAGCACCTCCCCCTGCACGACTACGTGTCGCTGCCAACGATCAAGGGGGACAAGCAGCAGACAGTTCACTTCTTCATATGCGTGTCAGCACACCCCAGCTTCAGCGACAAGAACGGCTTGGTGTACTATGAACTCACCACAGGCACCACCCACATCCTCCGCTGGTTCAACAAGCTTGGGCAAGAAGGCAAAGAGCCCTTTGTCTACCAGGTGAGCACAGTTACAAATTGACCAGCTGGTTTCCAAAGGCATCAGCAGCAGTTGCTGCTGCTGCTCCCACCCCAGCACACAGCTTCTCAATGTGAGGCTTGCCAGAAAGCTCGTAGCTGGCAGTAAAAACAACACCCTTATGCTGCGATGCATATTCAACAGCTGCCATAACAATATCTGGTGCCGCGAGGTCTGCATGATGCGCGCGTACGAGCGCCAGGCGGCGCTCGCAGCATACCTTGTTGCACTTGAAATCACGCTCAAATGCCTTATTCTTGCAACCATCCCTGAAGTGATAAGAATCGTCAACTTGTAGATACACGTCGCGCTTCCAGTTGTAGAAATCAATGCGACCATGGCAATCGGTCAAGTGCACCTGCCAACACCACTCCTGTGACTGCTGCTGCTGCGCAACTAGCTGCATGAACTTCCACTCTGCAGGGGGGATAACAGGACGGCCAGCAGCCTCCCATGCCCCACTTTCATAAGTGCAGAAGCAGCACATGAGTGCGACAGGCTTGCGCACAGCGTCAGGGGTGCACAACTTGAAGTGTTGCACCTTGTCCCGACACTCCGTAGTGCACCACATGAACTGCTGCTTCTTCTCTGACTTGAGCAACTTATACTCATTGCCAGCACGGTCCACCCACGTCACTGCTCTGTTGTGTGGCTTCTTCACCCTGATCCCCCCCAGTTGATGTGCTGCCAAGGCCTTCCTCATCAATGCCTCCCTCCCTTTGCTGTTGCCGTGCTGTTGCTCCGCCATGCCGTGACCTGCAGAGGAAGGATGGAGCAGACGCAGCAAGCACTGTTACTGATGAGGTAGCTGACAACCTGTACAAGATGGTGGAGAAGTTTAGGAATGTGACTGGTGAGGACCCCATCATCATGATGGACAACGTCCGCATACAGGCCAACATCCCGGATAAGATCATCGAGTCCCGCTACGGCACCATCACCCTGCCTGAAGGCTGCCGCCTTCGCTTCCCCCCCCACAGCTCAGACATTGATCAGCTGGTGGAGCACTCCATTGGTGCAGTCAAGGGAGCAGCAACAGACAAGGTGTTTGATGAATGCTGCCATGGGGTTGTGTTCTCGGGTGAGTCCCTGCGGCGCATCTTCAAGGGTGTGTTTAAGAGGTTTGAGAAGGGGGAGCTGTACCACCGGGGGGTGGAGCGCAACATGCGCAAGCTGCCCACTGTGTTGAGGATTATCGCATCCGGAGAGGATGAGTGGTTCACAGATCCAGATGGCAAGCAGCACCATGGCAGCAACGGCGACTGGCCGAATGCAGGCGACCGCTAAGGCGTCAGCGCATGCAGCAGATGCAGCAGCAGCATGGCAGCAGTTTGCTGTCCAAGCCTGCACATGGCTGCGCATGGGGTGTGTGTTCCCAGGGTATGCCACCTATAGGGTTTAGGGTTCAGCTGCAGCCACTGCTGTGGTGAGCATCAGTGTCTTCATGATCTGTGGCCAGTGCATCCGCTGAGCTAACAAGATGTAGTGCAGCCTGTGTTTATTCAAAGCACAGCCCTCAATGTAGTTGTTGCAAGTTTGATCAATGTAGTTATCAGGGTTGTGTGTGAGAGAGGGTGTTGGAAGTGCCACTGGCCCCCACCCAGGTGTACTGTTGGGCAGGCAGCACACATAGCAGCTGTCCAATCATTGATTCTGTCACATAAACTGGTATGTGTGTTGAGAGTTTGCAGCTTAGATGCCCCATCTTTACCTCATTGTGCTTGAGACAGGCACTACTGGGAGTTATGTCATGTCAACTGTGCCTGGTATTGCACTGTTAGCAGCTGTGCTTTCACAGCTGTGCAACCAGGCATGATCGAGGCCGAATGCTATAATATTGAGTACGAAACGAGTTCATTTGCTGCGCAAGGAAAGCAACCTGGAAGCATCCAAGCCAACTTCACCCCTGTTCAAAGGCCAATGGTCCGCGCTTACATCAACATCACCCTCTGTAGCAACGTCAGTTTGTAGTAAATCAAGCATTCAACGAACAGCAGGCGTCTGGAGAGCAGCCGGTGCCCACAGCAGGAACAGCAAGCAATCTGCAGAGACTGCCAGCTTTCCAGGTGTGGCGGGCTTGTCGCGATAAGGCCAGTGCCAGTGTGACGTGCTTGACAGGTCCTCTTAAAGCATTCATAAGTCATTCATTTTGCTTTCGAGAGCTGCACGCAAGCCCTTTGGAAGTTTCGCGCCAGACATCACTAGCATCTGCTCAAGTCTGAAGTCAGCTGAGGCGTCTATGGCCCCGCTGCACCAGATAGACTCTCACAATGCACAAAAACACACATTTTGGTACACGCACCGCTGCGGATTATGCAGGTCCGCGACACCAGCCTGCCTGGAACGCTGCAGCAAGATGGGCAAAAACAAGCGCAGCAGAGCGAGTGACAAGTGAGTGCGATCAGATCTGCCCAGGTAGCACTGCAGCCTGGCACAGCTTGCGGGCGAGCAGCTGCACCAACGGCGAAAGTCAACCAACCTTCGCTTTGGCAGCAAGTAGTCAGACCGTCACTGGGACCACAGGCTTGAAATGCAGGGACAGATGGGAGGGGTCTACACACAGCTGGCTAGGGCTAACAAGTACCTACCAGATCGTACAGGCAGCTGCAGTGCTTGCCTTGAGTGTCTGCACAGCAGCTGCATGTGAAAAATGGGGTCTGTCAGCTGAAAATGGCCAGGAGGGGACCAGCAGCTGCTGCCTCAACAACATGCTGTAACAGCAGCTGCATGGCTTGTGCACCCACCCACGCACCAGCAGGGAGCTGACTCTCAAGCAGCTTTTTGAACGCCAACAGCAGCAGCGAGGCCAGGCTGTCTCAGTCTCCAACAAACTGTCTCACAACAAGGCAACAGCAGCAGCTCACAACCCAGCGCTGATCAGGCAACACACAGGCACATATGCCCCTGGGATTCAAATCTTGATTGCTCTATCCAGCTGTAAGCTGCTCTGGAGCTTTGAACGCAAACCTCACTTTCTCATTCAACGGCCATAATGTCGTCCGAACTGCCATGGGGCAAAAGGGCCCAGTTGCGCCCTAGCAGGGCCCCATAGGGATTCTTTGTTACGGAAAAGCATTTCTCTGCACTTGTCGACCCAAGACAGCAGCGGTGACCTTCCACCTGGCTTACTTCTGCCGAACTGAAGGTCTCACATGTGTGACCACCCCCCTGATTAAACCCCATTTGAACCCTAGCCCCAGCCCATTGGGCACTGCTGCTTCAGTGCTTTCAAATGCACCCTGTTGCTGTTTTCAACCACGCGCAGGGCACCAGCTAAGGAGGAGCCTGTGCACAGCGGTCACAACCGCCACACCCCGGCCACCAGGAAGTCATGCGTCGTGGCTTGCGCCCAGGCTCTCGTCGACGGCAAGGTCGATTATGGCCTTGCCGGCAGACTATATAAGAAGGTGCGCAAGCAGCTTGGTGGTGACAAGCTGGCAGAGGATCCCAAGCCTGTATTGAAGGGCAGATGGGACCACTTTGTGGAGTACGGTGACGTCGAGGACAACCTCCGCACAGGCCGCCCTGTCCTTATCAGCAGAGAAGATGCCCTAACAGCTAGTACAGCCATCAAGGCAGGAAGGCTGCACACAAAGACCCGCAAAGGACACACCATCACCCTGATATCCTACTTCACCACAGTGCGGCAGGCGACGGTGGAGTCTGATGCTGTCAAGGGTGTCATGCAGAAATACAACTGCACCCCCCACCAGCTGTACAACGCCATGATGAGGGAGGATCCCAACCTCGGGCGGCGCAGTTTTGCGTTGAAGTACCGGCTGACAGAAAAGGAGAAAGCTGCCCGGAAAAGCTTCTGCAAGCAGCTGCTGGCAGAGTGGAACGTCGCACAGGCGTTGCTGAATGCAATCCTAGCTAGGATTGTGCAGTGCGACGAGGGCCGCTGGACATACAACACCTACACCCATGCGCATGTCAGGGCATATGTGGACCTGCAGCACCTCCCCCTGCACGACTACGTGTCGCTGCCAACGATCAAGGGGGACAAGCAGCAGACAGTTCACTTCTTCATATGCGTGTCAGCACACCCCAGCTTCAGCGACAAGAACGGCTTGGTGTACTATGAACTCACCACAGGCACCACCCACATCCTCCGCTGGTTCAACAAGCTTGGGCAAGAAGGCAAAGAGCCCTTTGTCTACCAGGTGAGCACAGTTACAAATTGACCAGCTGGTTTCCAAAGGCATCAGCAGCAGTTGCTGCTGCTGCTCCCACCCCAGCACACAGCTTCTCAATGTGAGGCTTGCCAGAAAGCTCGTAGCTGGCAGTAAAAACAACACCCTTATGCTGCGATGCATATTCAACAGCTGCCATAACAATATCTGGTGCCGCGAGGTCTGCATGATGCGCGCGTACGAGCGCCAGGCGGCGCTCGCAGCATACCTTGTTGCACTTGAAATCACGCTCAAATGCCTTATTCTTGCAACCATCCCTGAAGTGATAAGAATCGTCAACTTGTAGATACACGTCGCGCTTCCAGTTGTAGAAATCAATGCGACCATGGCAATCGGTCAAGTGCACCTGCCAACACCACTCCTGTGACTGCTGCTGCTGCGCAACTAGCTGCATGAACTTCCACTCTGCAGGGGGATAACAGGACGGCCAGCAGCCTCCCATGCCCCACTTTCATAAGTGCAGAAGCAGCACATGAGTGCGACAGGCTTGCGCACAGCGTCAGGGGTGCACAACTTGAAGTGTTGCACCTTGTCCCGACACTCCGTAGTGCACCACATGAACTGCTGCTTCTTCTCTGACTTGAGCAACTTATACTCATTGCCAGCACGGTCCACCCACGTCACTGCTCTGTTGTGTGGCTTCTTCACCCTGATCCCCCCCAGTTGATGTGCTGCCAAGGCCTTCCTCATCAATGCCTCCCTCCCTTTGCTGTTGCCGTGCTGTTGCTCCGCCATGCCGTGACCTGCAGAGGAAGGATGGAGCAGACGCAGCAAGCACTGTTACTGATGAGGTAGCTGACAACCTGTACAAGATGGTGGAGAAGTTTAGGAATGTGACTGGTGAGGACCCCATCATCATGATGGACAACGTCCGCATACAGGCCAACATCCCGGATAAGATCATCGAGTCCCGCTACGGCACCATCACCCTGCCTGAAGGCTGCCGCCTTCGCTTCCCCCCCCACAGCTCAGACATTGATCAGCTGGTGGAGCACTCCATTGGTGCAGTCAAGGGAGCAGCAACAGACAAGGTGTTTGATGAATGCTGCCATGGGGTTGTGTTCTCGGGTGAGTCCCTGCGGCGCATCTTCAAGGGTGTGTTTAAGAGGTTTGAGAAGGGGGAGCTGTACCACCGGGGGGTGGAGCGCAACATGCGCAAGCTGCCCACTGTGTTGAGGATTATCGCATCCGGAGAGGATGAGTGGTTCACAGATCCAGATGGCAAGCAGCACCATGGCAGCAACGGCGACTGGCCGAATGCAGGCGACCGCTAAGGCGTCAGCGCATGCAGCAGATGCAGCAGCAGCATGGCAGCAGTTTGCTGTCCAAGCCTGCACATGGCTGCGCATGGGGTGTGTGTTCCCAGGGTATGCCACCTATAGGGTTTAGGGTTCAGCTGCAGCCACTGCTGTGGTGAGCATCAGTGTCTTCATGATCTGTGGCCAGTGCATCCGCTGAGCTAACAAGATGTAGTGCAGCCTGTGTTTATTCAAAGCACAGCCCTCAATGTAGTTGTTGCAAGTTTGATCAATGTAGTTATCAGGGTTGTGTGTGAGAGAGGGTGTTGGAAGTGCCACTGGCCCCCACCCAGGTGTACTGTTGGGCAGGCAGCACACATAGCAGCTGTCCAATCATTGATTCTGTCACATAAACTGGTATGTGTGTTGAGAGTTTGCAGCTTAGATGCCCCATCTTTACCTCATTGTGCTTGAGACAGGCACTACTGGGAGTTATGTCATGTCAACTGTGCCTGGTATTGCACTGTTAGCAGCTGTGCTTTCACAGCTGTGCAACCAGGCATGATCGAGGCCGAATGCTATAATATTGAGTACGAAACGAGTTCATTTGCTGCGCAAGGAAAGCAACCTGGAAGCATCCAAGCCAACTTCACCCCTGTTCAAAGGCCAATGGTCCGCGCTTACATCAACATCACCCTCTGTAGCAACGTCAGTTTGTAGTAAATCAAGCATTCAACGAACAGCAGGCGTCTGGAGAGCAGCCGGTGCCCACAGCAGGAACAGCAAGCAATCTGCAGAGACTGCCAGCTTTCCAGGTGTGGCGGGCTTGTCGCGATAAGGCCAGTGCCAGTGTGACGTGCTTGACAGGTCCTCTTAAAGCATTCATAAGTCATTCATTTTGCTTTCGAGAGCTGCACGCAAGCCCTTTGGAAGTTTCGCGCCAGACATCACTAGCATCTGCTCAAGTCTGAAGTCAGCTGAGGCGTCTATGGCCCCGCTGCACCAGATAGACTCTCACAATGCACAAAAACACACATTTTGGTACACGCACCGCTGCGGATTATGCAGGTCCGCGACACCAGCCTGCCTGGAACGCTGCAGCAAGATGGGCAAAAACAAGCGCAGCAGAGCGAGTGACAAGTGAGTGCGATCAGATCTGCCCAGGTAGCACTGCAGCCTGGCACAGCTTGCGGGCGAGCAGCTGCACCAACGGCGAAAGTCAACCAACCTTCTGAAGGTCTCACATGTGTGACCACCCCCCTGATTAAACCCCATTTGAACCCTAGCCCCAGCCCATTGGGCACTGCTGCTTCAGTGCTTTCAAATGCACCCTGTTGCTGTTTTCAACCACGCGCAGGGCACCAGCTAAGGAGGAGCCTGTGCACAGCGGTCACAACCGCCACACCCCGGCCACCAGGAAGTCATGCGTCGTGGCTTGCGCCCAGGCTCTCGTCGACGGCAAGGTCGATTATGGCCTTGCCGGCAGACTATATAAGAAGGTGCGCAAGCAGCTTGGTGGTGACAAGCTGGCAGAGGATCCCAAGCCTGTATTGAAGGGCAGATGGGACCACTTTGTGGAGTACGGTGACGTCGAGGACAACCTCCGCACAGGCCGCCCTGTCCTTATCAGCAGAGAAGATGCCCTAACAGCTAGTACAGCCATCAAGGCAGGAAGGCTGCACACAAAGACCCGCAAAGGACACACCATCACCCTGATATCCTACTTCACCACAGTGCGGCAGGCGACGGTGGAGTCTGATGCTGTCAAGGGTGTCATGCAGAAATACAACTGCACCCCCCACCAGCTGTACAACGCCATGATGAGGGAGGATCCCAACCTCGGGCGGCGCAGTTTTGCGTTGAAGTACCGGCTGACAGAAAAGGAGAAAGCTGCCCGGAAAAGCTTCTGCAAGCAGCTGCTGGCAGAGTGGAACGTCGCACAGGCGTTGCTGAATGCAATCCTAGCTAGGATTGTGCAGTGCGACGAGGGCCGCTGGACATACAACACCTACACCCATGCGCATGTCAGGGCATATGTGGACCTGCAGCACCTCCCCCTGCACGACTACGTGTCGCTGCCAACGATCAAGGGGGACAAGCAGCAGACAGTTCACTTCTTCATATGCGTGTCAGCACACCCCAGCTTCAGCGACAAGAACGGCTTGGTGTACTATGAACTCACCACAGGCACCACCCACATCCTCCGCTGGTTCAACAAGCTTGGGCAAGAAGGCAAAGAGCCCTTTGTCTACCAGGTGAGCACAGTTACAAATTGACCAGCTGGTTTCCAAAGGCATCAGCAGCAGTTGCTGCTGCTGCTCCCACCCCAGCACACAGCTTCTCAATGTGAGGCTTGCCAGAAAGCTCGTAGCTGGCAGTAAAAACAACACCCTTATGCTGCGATGCATATTCAACAGCTGCCATAACAATATCTGGTGCCGCGAGGTCTGCATGATGCGCGCGTACGAGCGCCAGGCGGCGCTCGCAGCATACCTTGTTGCACTTGAAATCACGCTCAAATGCCTTATTCTTGCAACCATCCCTGAAGTGATAAGAATCGTCAACTTGTAGATACACGTCGCGCTTCCAGTTGTAGAAATCAATGCGACCATGGCAATCGGTCAAGTGCACCTGCCAACACCACTCCTGTGACTGCTGCTGCTGCGCAACTAGCTGCATGAACTTCCACTCTGCAGGGGGGATAACAGGACGGCCAGCAGCCTCCCATGCCCCACTTTCATAAGTGCAGAAGCAGCACATGAGTGCGACAGGCTTGCGCACAGCGTCAGGGGTGCACAACTTGAAGTGTTGCACCTTGTCCCGACACTCCGTAGTGCACCACATGAACTGCTGCTTCTTCTCTGACTTGAGCAACTTATACTCATTGCCAGCACGGTCCACCCACGTCACTGCTCTGTTGTGTGGCTTCTTCACCCTGATCCCCCCCAGTTGATGTGCTGCCAAGGCCTTCCTCATCAATGCCTCCCTCCCTTTGCTGTTGCCGTGCTGTTGCTCCGCCATGCCGTGACCTGCAGAGGAAGGATGGAGCAGACGCAGCAAGCACTGTTACTGATGAGGTAGCTGACAACCTGTACAAGATGGTGGAGAAGTTTAGGAATGTGACTGGTGAGGACCCCATCATCATGATGGACAACGTCCGCATACAGGCCAACATCCCGGATAAGATCATCGAGTCCCGCTACGGCACCATCACCCTGCCTGAAGGCTGCCGCCTTCGCTTCCCCCCCCACAGCTCAGACATTGATCAGCTGGTGGAGCACTCCATTGGTGCAGTCAAGGGAGCAGCAACAGACAAGGTGTTTGATGAATGCTGCCATGGGGTTGTGTTCTCGGGTGAGTCCCTGCGGCGCATCTTCAAGGGTGTGTTTAAGAGGTTTGAGAAGGGGGAGCTGTACCACCGGGGGGTGGAGCGCAACATGCGCAAGCTGCCCACTGTGTTGAGGATTATCGCATCCGGAGAGGATGAGTGGTTCACAGATCCAGATGGCAAGCAGCACCATGGCAGCAACGGCGACTGGCCGAATGCAGGCGACCGCTAAGGCGTCAGCGCATGCAGCAGATGCAGCAGCAGCATGGCAGCAGTTTGCTGTCCAAGCCTGCACATGGCTGCGCATGGGGTGTGTGTTCCCAGGGTATGCCACCTATAGGGTTTAGGGTTCAGCTGCAGCCACTGCTGTGGTGAGCATCAGTGTCTTCATGATCTGTGGCCAGTGCATCCGCTGAGCTAACAAGATGTAGTGCAGCCTGTGTTTATTCAAAGCACAGCCCTCAATGTAGTTGTTGCAAGTTTGATCAATGTAGTTATCAGGGTTGTGTGTGAGAGAGGGTGTTGGAAGTGCCACTGGCCCCCACCCAGGTGTACTGTTGGGCAGGCAGCACACATAGCAGCTGTCCAATCATTGATTCTGTCACATAAACTGGTATGTGTGTTGAGAGTTTGCAGCTTAGATGCCCCATCTTTACCTCATTGTGCTTGAGACAGGCACTACTGGGAGTTATGTCATGTCAACTGTGCCTGGTATTGCACTGTTAGCAGCTGTGCTTTCACAGCTGTGCAACCAGGCATGATCGAGGCCGAATGCTATAATATTGAGTACGAAACGAGTTCATTTGCTGCGCAAGGAAAGCAACCTGGAAGCATCCAAGCCAACTTCACCCCTGTTCAAAGGCCAATGGTCCGCGCTTACATCAACATCACCCTCTGTAGCAACGTCAGTTTGTAGTAAATCAAGCATTCAACGAACAGCAGGCGTCTGGAGAGCAGCCGGTGCCCACAGCAGGAACAGCAAGCAATCTGCAGAGACTGCCAGCTTTCCAGGTGTGGCGGGCTTGTCGCGATAAGGCCAGTGCCAGTGTGACGTGCTTGACAGGTCCTCTTAAAGCATTCATAAGTCATTCATTTTGCTTTCGAGAGCTGCACGCAAGCCCTTTGGAAGTTTCGCGCCAGACATCACTAGCATCTGCTCAAGTCTGAAGTCAGCTGAGGCGTCTATGGCCCCGCTGCACCAGATAGACTCTCACAATGCACAAAAACACACATTTTGGTACACGCACCGCGCTGCGGATATGCAGGTCCGCGACACCAGCCTGCCTGGAACGCTGCAGCAAGATGGGCAAAAACAAGCGCAGCAGAGCGAGTGACAAGTGAGTGCGATCAGATCTGCCCAGGTAGCACTGCAGCCTGGCACAGCTTGCGGGCGAGCAGCTGCACCAACGGCGAAAGTCAACCAACCTTTGAAGGTCTCACATGTGTGACCACCCCCTGATTAAACCCATTTGAACCCTAGCCCCAGCCCTTGGGCACTGCTGCTTCAGTGCTTTCAAATGCACCCTGTTGCTGTTTCAACACGCGCAGGGCACCAGCTAAGGAGGAGCCTGTGCACAGCGGTCACAACCGCCACACCCCGGCCACCAGGAAGTCATGCGTCGTGGCTTGCGCCCAGGCTCTCGTCGACGGCAAGGTCGATTATGGCCTTGCCGGCAGACTATATAAGAAGGTGCGCAAGCAGCTTGGTGGTGACAAGCTGGCAGAGGATCCCAAGCCTGTATTGAAGGGCAGATGGGACCACTTTGTGGAGTACGGTGACGTCGAGGACAACCTCCGCACAGGCCGCCCTGTCCTTATCAGCAGAGAAGATGCCCTAACAGCTAGTACAGCCATCAAGGCAGGAAGGCTGCACACAAAGACCCGCAAGGACACACCATCACCTGATATCCTACTTCACCACAGTGCGGCAGGCGACGGTGGAGTCTGATGCTGTCAAGGGTGTCATGCAGAAATACAACTGCACCCCCCACCAGCTGTACAACGCCATGATGAGGGAGGATCCCAAACCTCGGGCGGCGCAGTTTTGCGTTGAAGTACCGGTGACAGAAAAAGGAGAAAGCTGCCCGGAAAAGCTTCTGCAAGCAGCTGCTGGCAGAGTGGAACGTCGCACAGGCGTTGCTGAATGCAATCCTAGCTAGGATTGTGCAGTGCGACGAGGGCCGCTGGACATACAACACCTACACCTGCCCGGAAAAGCATTTCTCTGCACTTGTCGACCCAAGACAGCAGCGGTGACCTTCCACCTGGCTTACTTCTGCCGAACTGGATCATTCTCCGCTCCGCTGATCCAACGGTTGCTGTCACCTTGTGCTCAGCACCTCAGGCACATACTGTTGCGAGTACCACCACATGCACACACTTCGACTCAAAGACATTTTGCCTGCCGTCCATAGCCTGAACAAACCAGCACTCCGGACAGCCTGGCAGGTGGCTACTCTCCCAGCAACTCCTGCAACGCTGTCATGCCTGAGTGCTCGCCTGGCACACTTGCTGTTGCTGCGGCCAGCTCTGGCACTGGCATCGGAGTGGCAGTGCAGTGCCAGCCCGGGCTGTGGCAGCAGGCTGCCCTGCGCCTGCGCCCACCGCACTTGCCCCTGCCTGACACATGTGTCGCTGACTGGCATTGTACAATGCCAGCTCTGTTGTATTACCCAGAAAGAGCAGGCAAAGCTTTTGCAGACACCCCGCACACAAGCGCAATCCACACCACCTGCACCTTCTTTCCAGGGTGCCTATGCTGCTGCTGCTGCCCCTGGTCTTGTGTTGCAGTCCCATGCTGCCAATGCCGCTGCCGAAGTGTGCTGCTGCTGCGGGCGG